>JAQFXM010000617.1:0-45175 GCA_034693345.1 Entomobrya multifasciata | reverse complement strand
GGATGAAGTAATGATGTATTGATTGTCGAACAAATAAAATTATTCTTTTAAAGTATTCGAATATCGAATACAACTAATATTTAAAAAGTATTCGAATATCGAATAACGATTAAAACTAATTTTTTAAAAGTATTCGAATATCGAATAACGAATAAAATGTATTTTCAAAAAAGTATTCGATTATCGAATAACGAATAATCTATTCGACTATTTAGAATACTATTCCGACGAATTTATTCGATCGAATAATCAACCCTGAATATGAACAATAAAGCTCCTTGTTTATCATCTTTATAATCCCAATATAAAATTTACACAACGTAAACGCTTAGGTTTCCATGGTTGTTACTTTGATGATGTGTGTGATGGCTGTCATGATTTGGTTGATATCCTGGCTTTAAACATAGCTGAGCTTCTTGAAGGATACGAAGTCTTGGACCCATTGGGATTCCCATTTTGTTGAGTCGCTCTTCTGTGAGATATGGTAGTTCCATTATACCAATTCTTTCTTGCTCAAAGGCGGATGCGTATTTCTGTTTTTCAGACAGACAAAGAGAGACACAAACATTTTATTAACTTGTTTAAGCAGGAAAATAGGGGATAATATTTGTAGTGCTGAGACAGATCTGTTTGTGACCTTTCCCCTTTTATCATTTAAAAACAAGCCGCAATTTAGACAGACAAATAATTAAATATCATCATTATGAAATATAATTTGATAATATCCAATATAATATTATACCTCATATCCAAGTTTCTTCAAGAATATTCTTACAAGTGGGGGCTCATCTCCAAAGAACTTGGTTAGCTTCCTTACGCGGCATGGATTCGTGAGTGAAGGAAGAGCGTTGCGAAACGATGTCCAATCTGTTGTGCTCACCAAATTTACACCAGCTCCATTGCGTCCACTGGCTACTCGTGCAAAATTCTGGGCTGCTACTGCAGCGGCGGCGGATTGATTTTGCATGGAAGACTTGACCACTTGGTTCCTCAACTGTTGCATTTCATTACGAATGCTTTCAATTTCCTGTTTATGATTAAAATGTGTTTAAGTACAGCTGCTTTTGGAATTGTTTTAATTTTTTTTATTAAGTCTCGGGCATTTTTTTTTTACCTGGACCATTATATGTTGAGTGCGCATTTCAGAAGACAAATGAGCTACGCTTCGTGCGAGTGTTACGACATGGGATTCTAAACGCTGGAAACGCTTATTTATACTCTGTGGGAGAAAAAAGAAGATTGCCAATTTTTAATTACTGTATATGTTAGTTAAGGTTACAGTACACATAAATGTATAGGACAGGTCAAAGTAAAGATCTGTTACTAAAATAATTGTACCTTTATGTCTTTGACTTTCTTCTTGTCGTCAAGCTTCAACTTTCTTTCACGAAAAGGCCTACTGCTTACTGAACTAGGCAAAGAAGACATGCTTCCATAAGGCCGTCGCTTAGCATTTCTGAGGTCGTTGGTAGGATAGCGATTTCCAGAAAATCTCTTGGCTCCCAAAACTTTTAAAACCTTTTATAAAAAACACATACAAGTTATATTTGGTTGGAAAAATAAGGAAAGCGTTTTGAAATGATTTTGTAATGTTCACATACCTCAGTATACATAGACTCCAAACTTTCCAATTGACGACGAATAGCATGGGCATCCGTCGTGTCGATAGTTGTACTCATATCATCGTCATCATCCGATGTCTGCTCTGTTTGGCCATCTAACATGGATTCTAAATCCAAGCCAGTTGTTGTGGAAGTCATATCACCGTTATCATCTTGGGGATACAGGATCTGACCTACAAATTTACAGAGAACAAAACATGCATAAATAATAATATGAAGACATGTCTTCTAATGATTTTAATCACAAAAACAACATTGTAGCAAAGCAAAAATTCCTAGGCTTATCTATTTCGCATTTTCCCACTACTTTGTGTTGTACTTACTTGCTGCATGTCTGCTAAGTTTGATGCCCTTCAGGCCTAGATCTTTAATTAAACGGTGGGCAGCCGCATTCTTCCCACCTTTGTCGCCTCGGGAAGCTCGTCCATATCGCTGTGCTCCGGAATTCGAACGGTTTACCTTAGCAACACTCCTTGGCGATTTTACTTTGGTGGATGTCGATGGCCCATTTTGCGCACCAGCACTTGTCGACGGAACAGCGAGAATTTCTTGACTTCTATTTTGCCCTGCCTTTTTACTGTTTACACAAAACACAACGCATTAAATCCCTTGTTATAAATAGCTAATTTAAATTTATTAGTCACTTTAACTTATTGTTGAACATACTTGTACGCAGAGAGATCAAACTTTTTCGGTACTTTTGGCGATTGTGTAGGAGACCCAGACATTAAACGATGATGAGGAAGAATAGGAGAAGCTGTTATGTCACCCATTAAATCCACTTGTTCTCCATTTTTTCCAGACTGTGCTCCCTTTCCATGGTGAACCTGGGCAATATGAGCTGGCGTACTAGTTACCAAGCTTCCATTGGGTACTCCATTCATTTTTTCAACGGGTAGTCTAGGCTTTCCCGATTTTGATTTCTTTTCCAGCTCCAAAATTTGTCTGATTTCGGGTTCAACTATATCAACCCATTCAGAATCGTTCCCTGAAAAGTAAAACAACTTAGCGTTATAGCTTCACTTACTACAATACGTTATTCTTAAGTGTCAGCATTCAGCTTATTATTAAAACACTTTTTAATTAATGCTCTCGATGACTTTAAGAACAATTACTTTATTTCTCACAAAGTGTAATTTAAACTGTAGCAGTATATTATCCCATGCGATGATGCTCGGGTGCTATGCCCTGAGCATTTTACTAGCTAGAGCCTCTGAGTGAGTACATTAGACCGGATATTCGCGTTTTATACATTTAGAAAAAAAATATGATAAATATTCCCAGGCATTTTTTAAAAAGAACAAAACGATTTTATGAAACAAAGAAATTTAGCATTTCCTTTATATTTTATGTTTAATTTAATTTTTTCTTTGTTGCAAAATTCATCACCGCAATAGGAGCAAACAATGTAACAATCGGATCGGAAATAAATATTTAAAACTGCTATGCGGCAATGATTAATACATAAAAATACAGAGGTATTAAGCAAAATAGTTTTTATTTCTTCTTATTTATGAGAAACAAAGCTGAAAGTTCACTTTTACTGTGTTATGAAGAAAGAAACAGAAGCACTTTGAATTTGCTTCAATGTTTGTTGAAAAAATTCTCTACGTTATTTTTTCAGCAATGTTTTCAGGATGATTACTAGCAGAGATGTTATTTTTTAATAATTTTTTATGGTAATTGAGTTTAGTAAATTCTCACTTTTCTTACCTGAAGAAACACTGTCCATAACATTATGATCGTCTCCACCAAGCAACAAGTCTGCACTACTTGAACCACCACCAACACCACCACTTTTACAATTAGTTTCGTGATCCGAGATAGAGTTCAACGGGGATTTGGTAAGCATGACTGTACCCACACCAGAGTCCGAAGTGGTATGACTCTGCCCACTGCCAATTCTCTGGGATCCCTTGTTTTCACACTCACTACTACTGCTGTTATGATTATTATTGCTACTCTGATTGTTATTAGCAACAGCACTACCACTGCCACTTCCACTGCCAGAAGCAAACTGCAAATGATGATGATGGTTATGATGAAAATGTTGTTCGGCAGCCACTGAAATGGCCAAATTATGCAAGTCCGCAGTGATTTTCTTGAGTTGCTCACTCTTGCTCTTGTTCACTGCAAGAGCAGAAGAGGAGGCGTTACTAATACCACCACCACTTGGACCGGCACCTGACGACGACGAACATGTTGCTCCTTTTGATGAAGGAGAAGAAGACGTCGACTCTACTAAATGTAGATTAGCCGAAGAAGGATTTTCCATCGTGCCACTACTTCCATCCCCGTTCTCTCTCTTCTCTCCGACAAGCACTGAGGGAAGAACTGGAGGAAGACCCAAGGTATTATGGTGGTTTTTGCTGGCACTATTGTTGTTGTTGCCACCACTGCTATTGTTGCTACTGTTTTGAAAATGGAGATGATGAGAGTGTCCAGACGCCCCTGACACTTCCGGCTTTTGTGAAGTTGGTAGTGGTGGTGGGATCTGGTCATTGTTCGTGCTAGACTTGTTATTACTACCACTTTTGCTGCTATTTCCGTTCAGCAAAGAGGTCGTGGGAGTTTGATGTTGTTGGTGCCCAAGAGACTGCTTATTAAAAATACCACTGCCACCACCACTACTGCTATGCGTGTAGCTTGAAGATGGTGAGGAAAGTGAACTTTCTACTGTGTGAGCTCCACCACCACTCGTTGTTGTTAATGCACTCGCACCCAATCCTCCAGATGAATTGGACGTACTACTACTTGGACCTGGTGTGACACTGAACCGGTTTCGTGGAATTGCTCCTAGCTCACCTCCTGTTGTTAATTGACTTGCACCTGAAGAAGCTGAAGAAATTGCTCCAATCTTAGTATTCATAGAATACATTGCTCTGTTGTTTGTACTGCTACCAATTTCATCAACAGCGTTGCCACTGCCAGAAAATTGCTGTACCATCCTACCAATTCCATTTTGATGAGTCATTGGCCCTGAACCCGTTCTCGTGAATGGGGGACCGCCAGGTTCACATAATTTGTCCAAGGCTCTTTGCGCCCTCTCAACGTGATGAGGGATCAACGAAGGCGACGGTGGCTCATGTCCCAATCCATATCGTGGTTGGCCTTGTTCCCCGTTTTGCTGTTGTTGCTGCGAATACTGCTGCATACCTCCTCGGTGGTATACGTCTCTATTTGCGTTTCCATTTAAATTGCTAACTTCCATTATCGGCCTCAGTTGAAGAGATTCCTCTGTCAAGTTGGATTTCAGTGTACTTTGATGAATGGCCTTTCTAAAGCTCGTGTTCACATTTTTACGGTCATTCATAGGTGGGCTTCTGTAGGAATTCGCACTTCCGTTCATATTCGGTGCACCATTCCCCGTGCCATTTTGTGGTGACACGGCTGGTGGTGAGGTATAATATGGAGCAGCCGGTGGAGTGCCTCCAAATGTGTCATGGATTGAATGACTATGGATGTGACCATGCTGGTTTAATCCATACGTTGGCATACCCATTGAATTAGTAGACTCAATATAGGAATGAGTCCCATTCTGACCATTCATTGTGAATCCACCATTGGTGTTACCATTTTGGTTACTGGTAGTATTATTGCTAGTATTAGCGTTATTGTTCACAACATTACTATTATTCAAGCCTTTTGGAGGCAAGCCTGCTGAATTACTGGAACTGTTATTATTACCGAAACGACTAGAGATCATGTCTTTAATGTGGTTGTACGTTTTCGTGGGGAACATTTTTGTCGAGTCTTTGGCCTTGTCCAGACCAACAGAAGAGGAATCACCACCGCCATTTAAATTAGATTTCAAATTTGAACTTGGAACACTTCCACCGACACCACCACTCACACTATTTGGAACACTTTGATTGGAACTGGAGGATGGGCTTGGCCCTGGCGGAGGATGTAATGGTTTATGTGTGACCATCGGACTTTTTGTAGGTAGCATGGGGCTCTGTGCGACCATACCAGCGTTAGTACTACCGAAATGGGATTGCTGCACAGAAGAACTGGTCCCGTTAGGTTGTCTCATCATCACTCCTCCGTTTTGTTGTTGATGCAACTGTTGCGATTGATGAACTGAGTGAACTGACAGATTTTGATGATGTTGCTGCTGCTGTTGTTGTTGTTGAACTTGTTGTTGGTGACGATATTCCATTGAGTATCCATTACTAGCCATTACTGAAGAAGGTGTTTGACCACTATTCATCACCACATTACCACCAGCACCTGGTCCATTAAACTGCATTGGTTGATATGGGGATGATGATGAAGCCGCTGATGCCTGCAAGGAGACAAGAGAGAAAAAAACACATCATCATCACAAAAAGGAAATGAAGAAAAACGTGATAATTATATTTACCCTTTTAGTTCAAAACACGGTAAAAGAATAAAGATTCTCCTTTCTTATCACAAACAAACCACACAGCAAAGAATAATTTTACAATTATGCATTCATTCAACTTGTCTTGTACTCTTCCTTCTGTTTTTTTACGATGACTCGACGATGCGATGGGAGATATAGTTTTCTCAGGTGCTACTTCCTTCCCAATAAAAATGGTATCATTTACAATAGACCTGCATTTCATACCTATCTCCCTTTTTTGCATTTAATTTTTTTTGAATAAATAAAGCACACTTGTCACTAATGCATGTACGCTGTAGAACAAGGTACTAATCAAGTGAAGTACTAATTGCAAAGCATTTGTTTTTTATGTAATACACATAATGCTCAATTCAAATCTGAACTACTACTGTACTAACTTTTTTTTACTACACCTTAAGTTATTACTGTCATAAATAACCACAATTATTTCTACAAGATATACATTTTATGTATGAAGCTTTGTTTTTTTTCAATGAAGACAGAGAAAGTTTGTACCTACGTTTTATGGCATAAAACCTCAGTTAGTGTTGTACTATAAATAAACGCATTACAGTTAGATTTAGAATTATCATAAAGATACCTATGCAAGTAAAATGGCAATAAAACAGACAACAACGTTTTGTTTCAAGTGTCATCATTGATATTGTGAGTCACGCACACTTTTGCAATACATAAATATTATACCTATTTAACAATCTACTTTTCTATAAAAACAGTACTTTAATGGCAAACTTAAAATGATAAAAATTGTTTATTTTTTGTAGAAAAATGGAAAATCTAGATGAAAGGATGGTTAGCAATTAGCAAGTTAAAATACAGTTGTTTTATAAAAATAAATACATAAATCCACCATCGCCACCACCCAACGCTAGAAATGCGACTTATGACTGTGACCATTGTCATCTCAGCGTGATCGTGCCTTATCATCTCCTCCAACCTCTTGAACTGCTTACATATTTATACTTTAGATAAGATTGAAATCTAAAGTGATTTTACGTGCCTTTAAAACCTAAATACAATTTTGATTAGCTATCTTTTTCAATGTGCAAATATACTTCAGAGCTACGGATATGGTTGTGCAGATAGAGAAATTAGATGAGGGCTCTAATGATGATGACTTGTGACGTAAAGTAGGCTGTTAAAAAGTAAACTAGCAGTAAAAATTATTATGGGTGATCGGGAAGCGTTAATGACATTTAGATAGCAGTGACAGTGGTTGGTATTGGTATGGCAACAAAAGTGTTGATAATGAAAATAAAAATTATGATGAAGGGAGGATGTCAAACGTCAAAAGGGTCTGTTCTCAGTTCTCGGTTAAATGTCCATCCACCTCCCCAAGGCACGTCATCATCATCGTCACATCACTCAGTCTGTCTTGTAGCTGCCATCAGTCATAATCTTGACATTTTTATATTTTATATGAAATGAAGATGAACGTATATAGAAGCGGGGATAAAAAATGTTTAAATTAAAATGTTATGATTATTATGATTCATATGCAGAGGAAATTAACACCGTAATCAATTTGAATTAGTTAATAACTTTCTACATGGTTGGTGGTGGTGTAATCAGTGTAATGTAATCAATTCATTAACGTTTTTTGCTAGAAGCACGTGAGAATCATATTTTAAAATCATGCATACCTATGTAGTTCATAATATAATTCTGATCTTGAATTAAAGAGGAAGTGATTGTAGTCATCAAAAAGAAATTATAACTCAATATGAATGATTCTTTTTATATGCTAATCAACCATCTCAATTTTTTATTAATTAAGCACGAAAGTAGTACTAAATTGATAGGAAAATGACTTAATTATGTTTTATACCTGTCTTTCTCTCGTTATATGCATATTAGAGGCAATTATGGTATATAATAATTAAAACTATTGAAATATATACTTTTGCTTGAGATTGTGATAAGATTTTGATGAGAAAAAATTATTACGCACCTGTTGCATCGGATATGAACGGTTGTCGAACATTCCCTGCGCGTCACTTCTGTATGAACCGGTGTCAGCCCTGTGGCCAAAGTCGGTCTGAAGGGAATCTTTCGACCTTTGCCAATCACGAACTGATGGGGCTGCAGCGTTCGGGCTACAAACATGAAGGAAATAATGACACACATTTTTTACATATTCAAATCATTTTTAACCTTAATTAATAAGGAGCAGCGTAGTAGCCCAATTAAAAGTGTTAATTAGTGTGTAAAGCTTACCCTTTATAAATAACGGTATCTAAACTATCTGTGTTGGACGAAGATAAGCTGAGACTCTGGGAAGTGGATGAGTCTGAAAAGTTGTAACCTGCCATTTTCCCTCCTGCTGGTGAACTACTTTGAGGATTTTGGGACGAACCGTTTTGCAGGGGATGGCCGTTTTGATGCGAAGACGAATTACTTGTGTGATGTCCAAGGTCTAAACCTGGATTATCGATTCCATCTAGACGTCGTTTGGGGAGTATACCTTGTTGGAGGGACGACATAACAAGAGCATGCTGCTCTTGATTAAACGCCTGTAAATAAAGTGAAATCAAAAAGCATGCCATCAACTTTACTTTCCAAAAAATCAGAAAATATATCACTCATTCTATGTATACGTTATAATGGTCATGTAGAGTAGTGTTTTTACTTTAACCAGCAATAATAATTAACGAGGCGAGTCAAATCTTCACATAGAGAAGAGAATCTTTCTGAGGCGATAAATGATAAGTCATTTCTCAAATGTTTTAAAAAGATGCTATGCAGTTCGTAAATATTTATAACCGTGCAGTCATTTTGTACGGTTGACGCCTTGGCGTTTCTGTATCAAAAAATGTAGACCCAGACTTCAAAAAATACGAACGAAATATAGTGATCTTAACCTTAACCTTATATCCGCTGGCGGATGTATGCGGTTGTACATTTGCACTGATGCGATGCGATACAAAATTATTTTCAGAAAAGAAACACAAAAAAGTCTGATGATAATGTTTTTTGGACAGAAGACTATTTTCAATCCGAATATAATGTGTGGAATAGCTTACGTAGCAGATCAACGAACCGTTTCCGTATGCGTACATTTCCCTTTTTCCAACAAAAGTGAGAATATTTTTTAGACCACATACACAAAATAATAAAAATCAGAGGGCCAAAGATGATGATAGCACATAAAAAAGTTGAGTGAGTGAAAATAAGTGTAAAATTCGAAACAATAAAAAGGCCAAAAATTTCATGCTGCTTTTTAACTCGCTATGCTTAATAGCATAGCATACCACAACATGCGATGCATAATACATTTATGATGATGATCAAAATGATGATAATTTCAATGAATGCTGGAAAAAGGAAATGGGAAGGGAAAATGAATTGCTTTATTTATAAAAGTAAGCTTTGCTGCTGTATGTGCTGTGTACCTTCTATTTATGTACATATTATTGTGCATGAGAAGAGATAATTTAATAGTAGGTTAGACGCAGCCATAGTAAAAAGAGATGACTTGATGCGATATGGAAAATTACGTAAAAAAATATGTGTGGGGATGACGACCATGATGATCGTGAAGGGTGATATATGGCCATGACTTATCGAGTCTCCATCACATCCTGTCTTTGTGCAGTCAAGTGCGTGCTTTGAGTTTGAACAACAAGCCAACTCAATTCTATGTTTTTAAGTCCATTGAAAATATTGAAATGAAAGTGCAATTCTGCTCATTAATCTAACAACTAGACAACATTCAACAAAACATTTAATTTTAAAATCAAAGTTTTGAAGTTCATGGCTGCACTTTTTGTTGTTTGGCTTGTGACATTATTATGCTCAATGTCATTCGTCTTGTCATGTCTGTCATATAACTTTTTATTCTTGGCATACTAGAATGAGAATAGTGAACTGTGAAGCTTGTTGATTTGGGATTTTTGGGTTTAAAAAATCCCATTTTTAAAAACCGGATTTTTTGAAAAATAACAGCAAATCTACCATTCATTCTTCCATAATCATCCGTAAAAAATTCCGTTTACATTTATTCTTTTGCGAATTCCGTTTTGAATACTTAAACAGGTGGAGAAAATAGATTGTACTGCTATCCCTCTTTTTTTTATCATACACGCTTACTAGATGAATTTTGCACACTACACCCACACCTTGTCACTTTTGTGTCAAGCCTAGGTGATTACTAACAAGGCATGAACTTTCTTGTAAAAGCAAAATGAGATGATCCACCTTTCTTCATTTTTAGTTTACATGAATAAAAAACAATGAACTATTTTTATTACCAATTACAACCCAAAATATTTAGGTAATGCCTCTTAAAATCCCATTTAACATGACAGAAGAAACAAGTGGAATATTTATATACTGAACTGAACTGTGCATAACCAGCTTTTTACATAAAAGATCATTTCAAGGAGATATTTCACGGATGACGGGATGGTTTGCTTTGTAGAAGAGAGGAGGGATGGGCTTTTTATTATTATAATCCGGGGGTAGGTTGTGGTTTGGTTATTTGTCATCATCAAATGATTTTTTTTGTAAACCAGCTTTTGCAGAAAATAAAGTTTTAGAAACATTCCAAGAACATCATCACAAGCACAAGTCATAACAGTTTTTCTTTTTCTTGCACAATTTATAATCTTGACTCTCATCTTGATTCATATCACAAACCATTTTTACACATGTCAACTGGCAACATGGGTAGTGCACCTATTAGCTTTTGTATTGCGTACATATGCTTGGCTTATGATTTGCCAACCCCCTGCTGATTGTATCAAATCAATTAATATTTTAAAAATTAACTGCTCTGTCATCATTCATCATCTTCAACATTATATAAAAAATGTTTGGATTTGGGAAAATTCCAAAAGAATATTTTTTGTGAAAGAAAATGGGAAGACCGGTAAACCAATTTTGAGGCACCACCCTTGCAATTTTTTTGTACTCTGCATTCATTTCATCTAAAAAATTATTTTTGGCTGTAGATCTGGTGCTGTGATTATGATTGAATATATATGATGATGATGCCAAATAATATTTAGAAACACAAAAATAAATTGCGACTGAATAGCACAAACAATGGATAAACAAGTGTTAGTGAACTCTTTCAAACACTTTTTTTGTAAATCATAATTGCAATCTCGTCGCAATGTATATTTTGAAATGGGTTTTTGTAAAAATTAAAGCTTTGTGTGCGGCAATCCCTTTGCAGTATGCAATTACATGCTAATTAATAATAAATCTTGGAAATAAATCCTGCGTACATTTTTAGTAACATATTATAGTAAACAGAGAAGTGCACAAATTGAATATGTATTTTGAAGTAGACAGTCTGGGTCTCTCGGTGAGGAAGATGAATGGCATCATTCAGTATTCTAGCCTTCGCCTCACCTTTAAATGCCATTTTACGGTATTTATGAAAAAATACTATCTTGAATGTTTTATGCGCAGAATATAATCTAAATTGTGGGTATTACAGGAAAAAGCTCATGTAAAAATAATACATACAAGCATTCAATTAGGGACTTCAACATCATCTATATGCTAATTTTATCCTTTTGTTGTTTTTTACTGTCAGGCAGGATTTCTAGCGGTTTTTAGTTTGTACGCCAACATAAAACTTTTTAGTGTTTGGTACGATATTACTGTAGCAGATACACTTGTCGCACACGAGAAAATTCATGCATACTGTAGATAAAATGATTCAGGCATTCTATGTGGCATGAAAATGTACAAGAAAATCATCTGAAATTGAATAAACTGCCTGATGGGGATGGAATAATGTTCCCAGTCACAGACAAAATTGAAACTTAACACGAGCATTGCTCTAGGTCTGTCAACTAAAAGCGGAAGAAGATGAAAAGGCTATTTCTTTCTGCCCCTTTTCTTCACAATGACTGGATCTGGGCACATCTACGTTCATCAAAAGAGCAGCTTCATTTCTTTCATTTCAACTAAAAAGATTTCCGACTTGCTCTTCATTTTAATGCAAAAAAGATTTTGGCTTCTGGACTCAAATCTTGGAAGATAGCATAGCAATAAAATTATCCCAAGAAAAAAGAGTAACATAATCCACATTTATCTTATTGCATGACTTCAAATTATTGATTACAGATTTTCTACCAATTTGTTTTCAAAAAGCTTGAAGGAAGCTGCATCTCTTATTAGTGATCTGCGCGCACGCAAATTATCAGTTTACCTCCCAGAATTCTCTTTGTCTTCTCGCATTTTTGCGGGCATAAACTATTATTCTTTCGTATGTCATCTTTCTTTCTTGTTATTGCTCTTGCTCATTAAGTTTTAGCAGAGATCGTCTTGATCTCTTTGTGAGATTAAGTGGCAAAGTATACAAGATTTTTTGTTGCTTAAAGACAAACATTGAAAATTCCGATGAAACTAAAACATGCTTCGAGATAACATGAATATTGACTCCACCACCGGCACCGCACCTTGCAAAATAAAATGGTAGTAGATAAAATATTTGTGCATAGTTTCTGTAACGTATCCTAATGCATCATCATAAACTTGACAAAAATATGAGATAATACGCCACGATGTTTGGGGCCTTCACGTCCAATTACAGTTTCGAATATCTAATTGCAAATCTGCGTGTTTAGTTCAAACTAAAAAAATATGTGGATGATTATGATATGATATGGCATTGCCACCTCAGAGATACGCTCCTCAGATGATAATGATGACGATGCCTTTCGGTGTTGGTTTTTATGTGTTTAAAAAGAAATATTACAACATATTGTATGTCTTTTTGAAACGCCTCCTTTTTTAAAGTCTTTAATGACGCTGCTTGCAACTTGCAATGCCGAGCCGTGACAAACGTAAAATTCCTAAAAGGCTGTCATTTTATATCCGTTCTCATGTAATAAAACGTTATGCTTCTTTTTTTGCTCAAATTCATTTGCACGTTGTCTTAATACAATATTCTAAACGCGAATTGTATTTTAGCACAATCTTGAATTAAGTCTGACAAGACAAATGGCATAAAAATTCCGAAAGAAAAACAAGGAGGGGGAGCGCAGCAGTAGCGGCTATGGTTTTATTTGACTGACTACCAGTAAAACAAATGGGGCCCAAGGGCAAATAAATATAAAAAATGTAGAAAGGACAAGACCAACTAAATGAATAAAAAAGAAAGAAGTTAAAAGGCAAACCGCATGTTACGGTACGGTAGCAGTTTCCAGGAAATTTCAATCATTTCCCATTAGCATATCTGATTGCTGCTTCTGCAGAAGAACATGTCGTTGTAGTTTCTTGTCTTATCTTATCCCGACAGTAGTCAACATTGTCTCATTTACAGGTTAGGTACATAAAGTAGTACCACTTCTTGACTTGATCAGTGTACATTATGGCTTGTTTCTCTTTTTGTTACATGTGTCGTAGTACAACATTATCAACGACACTTATACCTGAGCACTATCCTTATAAGTAATTCATATATTTTTGCATTAAAAAAATACATGACATGGCTTTGTGGTTTTCTTGTATGCTGTATGTTACACTTGTACATATAATATGCATACTAATTGTAACACATGACATGCTCTAAATTAGTCGTTTGTCTTTTATCAAAACCATTAGTAGCATTACGAAACTTTTGATGACGCATTGTCGTCTCGTAGGACTTGGGGCATAAAGGGTAAAAAGGCTTGGCTTGCAACAAACTTATTGTGGTTTTGTGACTTACGTTTGTTCATTGGTATTTTTTGAGAATTTGTAAGTTTCACATGTTCACTTTTTCTGTTATTTTTTATAACCCATTCAGTTCACTAATTAGGATCATCCGCATTCAACATTCATTGCTTTTACAAGCAATTGGATCAACGATGACAATCACCAGTTCGTTTTTAATGTGGGAAGATGGGAGGACTTAACGTGTCAATTATTTTGTAAACGAACGGTTTAAGCAATTTTAATGAAAATGTGACAAAAAAACATAATTGAATTAGAGCATGTGAGCTTCACAACAGGAAAAAAAACATTTCCCGATACAACAGAAACCGATATAAGTTTTTTTTACGATTTAGTAATAAAAAGTAACTGCAAACACACTTATTATTTTTGTGCTAGGTACTTTAAACGTTGCTAAAGTACACGACATTCTTAAAAACTCTGTTTTGTTACAGGAAGCAGTTTTTTAAGCAATTGCGCAATTTAGCGAAAATTAGCCTAGTAAATAGTTGTACAATTTAGAAAAAGTAGATTTTCAGTTTTAAAAACCCAAACAGCCAAACAGGCGTGAAGTTTGGTTTAGAATTTTATATGATTTGCAATTATGACATGTTTTCAAAATGAAAATACCTGTTTAAATCTTTTTAAGTAGAATGTTCGCAGTTGACTAATAGATTTTGCAGATGAGAGAAAACACTCGTCTTCACTCTTCACCACAACAATCAAACTTAGGTATGCATGAAATACATGCAAGATGCAAGTGCTATAAAACAAGATATTATTACTCTACTTAATCTCAATCACAAGAGCAATTTAGACGAGATATCCACACACACAACAGCTCATCATCATCATTAGCGCGGTATCATTTTTATAATAGGTATAACTTGATCATTTTCAACTTGTTTTCGTATTTTTTATTGACAAACATAACAATACGAAAGAAATCCGATACGATACAACACAATAAAAAAAGAACAAAAATTTACAAGTTTACAGTTTGTATATTCTCATCTTTAAAAATGCTACTCTAATCTTCATCTCTACAGCAAATGATATCACCTTATCACGATGGAGGTTTTTATGGTCATTGAACAGTTTGCGAAAATAGTATATACCTGTCGAACACGTAAACAGCTCTAGAGACCACGACACTTTTTTATTACTTGTCATATATATAACATCTCACATAAAATAACAGATTTAAACCTTTTTTATTATCTATTTCTTCATGAATGACATCATATGACTCTAGAGTCGATTAGAGTTGCAGTGATCTCTAGAAATACCTTTGACTGAATGTAATTTCTATTCACTTCACAAAATGTCACATAAATGCGGCTCATTATACTCTCAGCTTTTTCTTAATCGTAATTTACTTTACTTAACAGCTTGCAAATCAAATGACAAAATATTTCACAATTAAAGTTTAAAGTGACCTTTATCCATTCAAGTATTTAAACATGAAAATTAAATGGGATAAAAACAGCTTGAGTCTCTTCTTACCTCAATTAGTCTCTCCAACTCAAACGCACTTCCACTTCTTTTGATTGTTGACGTTCCCGAGGACAAGGACTTTTGCTTTTGCTGTTGATTATGATGAGCTGCCAGTTGATGCTGAAGCTCTTTTGCTGTTTCACTGTCAAGTGTCAACTGAAATAAAAAAAGAAGGAAAAAATAAATTATTAGACATGACATGACAGTTGGGTCAACAAACACACATATCAAACATACACATATACACAAACTTGTCTAGAAGAGACATAAAAAAGATTTTTTAGTAAAACTACAGCAGTAGCTTTACTTTGCGAGTTGTGCAAATACCTATAATTTAATTTTTACTATTTTCTCATTCAATTAAATCTTTTGAAAAATGAGGTGGATATCCTTGCAGCAGCAGGTTAAAAAAATATGTCATTAAGTGCATTTTACTAACTTAACTTTTAGTGCTACTGTTAATAATAACTATTAATTTAGTTTTAAGCGTAAAATATAACAGCAAAAAGAAGGGTTGAAGGTAGGCATTACTGTATAATCACTGGTGGTATAATTATAATGTTTGAAAAAGTGTAATAAAGAGACAATGGTCATTCATTTACTCCCACTCCTTTTTCTGTAGCTGCTGTTTGCAAATAAGCAAAATGTGCAAACAGTTTTTACGATGATGGTATGCCTATGTCCTCCCTTAGTTTTGTGAGTTTGCTTGAGAGAAAGAAAGCGAAACAGGAAAAAAATGGAGGATGGGAGAATGGTAACTGAAAAAAGTGCGTTTACATCGCACTGACGCCTTCACGCTTGCTTGTCGTTGTCGACTGTCGACGTCAACTACCCGTTACATTTTGATGACATGTTGCTCTTCTTTTTATTCGAATTCAAATGCGCGGGAGTGTGCGACGTGGTGTTTTTTTGAAAAATGCAAATAAGCGGAAAAGGCGGAAGGTTCAAATAAAAAATTAAGGTAAAGCATTCGAAGAAAACTGAAGTATTTCTTGAAACTTCCATTGTTTCTCTTCATTCATTTTACTTACGTTTTAATATGTTCAGTTTAATTGTTTTCTGATTATTGGCTATACAATTCATATTTTTATTCTTCCGGTCATTCAAAAATAAAAAAGCGGCAAAGTTTAAAAAGGATACCTGTTCTCACTCAGGTTTATGTACCTACATACATACATGCCATTCAAAAAACTAACTTGTTCATAAGTCACGAGTCACGAGAGCAGTAAAATATGATGTGCAATAATTTTAACATTTAGAGACATGCTCTAACAATTAGTTTTGTAGTGCGAAGGTACATCTTAATTAATTACCATAACTATCATCTTAAATTTCAACTTTTTTTGTACATATTTATTTTACGAGCTGGGAACTCCCATAAAATGAAATATTTTTGAGTGAGTAAACACAGTAGTCAGCGTAACTTATCTTTTTTAACCCTTTCTTTTCTTAAAATTCAGGCCGGCTGTAATGCTTATGCTGTATGTACATATTATTTTGAAAGATTCGTCATCATCCCCATCAGCAAAGAATCACGAAGGTGTAAAAAATTACATACTATCTTCAGCCTGGAGGCTCATTCATACGTCACATAACATGATGGACAAATAAAACAAATGCAAAGTTATTAAAATATTTACGATTATTACTCGTTTTGCAAATATGAGAAAGACGAAAGAGAAACAAGTTGTTTGAAGGAAGAAAAACAGGTAGCCGTGTTCTTTTTTTCTTGTAAAAATGTGTAAAGAATTCAGCGCTGTTGCTGTTTACAGATTGTCTTCTACACAAAATGAATTCCTACACGTTTCTCGTTTCGTTTGCACAAAATGTGATATGGTAAATATTAGCTGAGTACTGAGGACCGTATACCACGAAGAAATAAAAAAAGAAGAAACGCAAGAGCATTAAAAAAAGTTCGGGTTCTCCTTGCTTTGGTACACAGTATATTTAACTTAGAGAAAACATGACCACCTTAATATTTGTCAGTCAATAAATATGAATGTGTGCTATTATGCCGTCCTCAGTTCACCACATTTGCCTTGCAATCGACAACCTGTACTGCCATTATTACCACCACCACCGCAGTTTGTTGCAGAAAACTTGGGATATAAGTAGTGTGATGAGATGGTTAGTGGACTAGTCCTATTATAGTTTTAAGACAGGTTGAAATGCAAACTAGTTTTTTTTTGTAAAACAATACGTATGTGAGTTAAGAAAATGAAATCACGGCAAACTGCAAAGTAGTAGAAGCTGATCAAAATTCCTGTAATTTTTTTTCAGTAGATCAACAAGAAAATAATGCTGGATGAAAAAATTTAAAAGAGTTCTTAAATACCAATTGTTCTTTGAACTGACAGGTGTACCTTTTTGTCCAGGTGTACTTATTTATGATGTTCACATAACACTTTTTGTTATTTTGAAAACATCTAAAGGTCAGATAGAATGAAACGTAGTTTTACGTTCTGCTTTTTTCATTGAAGTTTTCTTTTAAGCGGTTTTATAAACTGAACTCTTGAAAATTGTTTAAAGTATGGAATACGAGCACTATTGTTTTTTCCATTACATTTATTTTTGCTTTTTGTGTAGAAAAAGTATATTTAAAGAAAAAACGAATCCTTATTTCCAAAAGGAATGATCAACAATATGCCGGAAATCTGAAAAGTACCATTTGAACGCCACTACTGCGTAAAAAATTAGTTGAGAGTGTCATTCAAAAACAGATTTTAAAGAAAAAGATGTATGTAAGTATATGTGTACACGTAGGAATGATACATTACAAAATTACTCCGTCGAAAAATTGGTATAGAGTAAAATTTCCAACAAAAATTCATTCTTGAATTTTGAACTTCAATTGAAGTTTGATTGAAATGAGAATATGTTCAATGTCAATTTTTCAGTAGCTATATGTCCAATGTATTTAAAAAGAGAAATTATGAAATATGAAGAAAATCCAATTTATGAATTTCCACCCACCCAAGGACGAAAATACGAGTGAATACTCACGTCACATCGCATCTTATCATCCCATAACCCATATGCCTGCCTTGACTACAAGAAAATGGAATCCTTTTTTCCTAGGGCAAGTTTGAACACGTTGTGAAGCACTCAAATATTTCTCCTTCCAGACAGACTTCCAGCTTTGCATTTAGCATTGCCTTATGACTTTTTTATAACGTTCCGTTGTTGATAACAATGAAAAGCTGATTGTTGTCAATATGCAAGGCTGCATGATATGTTAAGACTTCATATATTTTTCTTCGTAAAGAGCAGATGGCAAACTTGCGCAGTTGCACAACACGCCAAGAGAAAAATTTAAATTGGCTTCTCTTTCACCTTGACTTATTCATCCAGTTACTTAAAGTCTATCATCATTTTTTCAATGCATTTTACACACGTAAGCAAAACTATGGCCTTAATCCCTAGATTTTTTCCTAACGGGCATCATTATTATTAAATTTCAATATGATACGATCCGACCACCGATACGAGATCATGTTTTTGACGGATTATCACCCTTATCGGCTATCGTTATTACACAGGTTAAGTCACGAGATGTGCTTAAAATATATTCATGCAAAGCACATCAAATCGCGTGTTCCAAAACAAGTAAAAGCTGAGAAGGAAGCTGCTGCGTGCCAGCCAGCCCATGAGACTTGAAAATGTATCAAAATATCAAATTTTATAAAACACACATACACAGGTCAGCAGTGTGTTTTACGAGCTGGGTTTTTTATGTTATGTGCTTACTTTCGTACAAAAAAGTAATAAGGCTTCAATAAAAAGAGAGAAGAGACAGGGTGCAAATCAAACGAACAAAAAAGGGTGCAGTGGTGGTGCGGGTGTCATAAACAAAATAAAAACCGAAAGCCATGAAAGTCGTGTGTGCTGTGCTGTGAGGCAATAATATTTGTTCGTGCACACTTGCTTTGCTCTGGCGTGTCTAAAACAGAAAAAAAGTTATGATGATAAATAAAAACTTACAGCTCTCTCTCTTCTCTCATCCTTCCATGCTAGATGCTTTGTCAGTTTTTTATTTTGAAATGTTTTAATATATTCTGGAGTTAACAAAGCTGAAGAAGAAGATGATGATGTTTGAGGTTCACTTTGCTGCTGCGTAGGAGGTACAGTTGTTGGTGCTGATGAAGATGTAGCAGAGCAACGTGGTAACGTTCCTGAAGAAAATGATCTTTGTGGTGGATGCTGCTGACTATACAAAGGAATTGCATTGGTTTGCTGAACGCCAAGAGGATCCCCGTTCGATGTTCTGATCTCCGTTTCGGAAATGATTACTTCTTTCACGATCTGTTCACACAATATTAAATGATATGTTTTCGTTGAAGACTGAGGACCAGATGGGTATTGAGAGGAAGACGAAGAACACTTTGCATTTGTATTAGTATTGCCACTGGAGGCACCGGAAGAGGACAAGCCTCCAAAATTATTATGCTTTTTATCCTCTTGATATTGTAAACTTATGTTTCTATTTTTCAGAGTCGACGACTCCACTTGATTATGAACCATGTCAAAATGGAGAAATTATTCAAAAAATTATTTCAAATGGAAAATATTTTCCAGTGAAAAAATAATCTTCCACTGCAACTGCACATTG
The DNA here is from genome assembly GCA_034693345.1 of Entomobrya multifasciata. Classification (NCBI taxonomy): domain Eukaryota; kingdom Metazoa; phylum Arthropoda; class Collembola; order Entomobryomorpha; family Entomobryidae; genus Entomobrya; species Entomobrya multifasciata. The sequence goes on along the minus strand of JAQFXM010000617.1, from coordinate 25,404 downwards.
GATTGTTATTATTTTTTATTGTTGAAGGAAAAGTTATTTCCTCGAGGAATGTGTATAATTTTATTATCATATTTTTTTCCTGTTCACCTTCTCCTCCTACTACCTCCACCACCACCACCCAATTATTTGCCGACAACCGAGAAAAAACAAGACACAAGGCACCCTATCGACTTTTCTGATGATGAGGATTATCAAAACTCATCATGACAAATAAATTCCACAACGATAAATTACACAGTTTTAACCGTCGTTTCTGTCCGTAGTCCATGCAATGCATGTCCTCAAGCTAAAAATACAAGAAGAGTCAAGCAGCTCATCTCAGCACCTGAACTCAACTAATAATCTCTTGCATGAGATGAAATTACTGCTCTGCAGCCTGCACCAAAAGAAATGACCACACATTCCTTTACAAATGCTAAAATACTAATCTTTTATTACTACTGCTTATCCCCACCTTTAACAGGTTTTTAGCCAAAAGGGAAATTTTAAAAGTAAAAGCACTGTATACGTTTATATATTTTTGTTCGGCTTCTTCTTCGGATTTTTTTAAAGCACCAAAATAAAAGAACGCTGCACCAAACACAAAAAAACTGGAATACTTTGAAGTTCACGTAAGTACCCTTCCACGGCATAAACAAAACTGAAGTGAAGCAAGCCAGTTGTCAGAAGCCCCAAAACAAAGTTTAATAGAAAAAAATAAAGTTACAGACGCGGACGGAATGGAACAACCCTATCATCATGCATTTTCATCCCTTTGCATCGTCATCATCATGAAAAAATTTCTACAAACAAGAGCGAGTTCCTGCATTGCCAGTAAAACTCAACCATCCATAACGTGAAAATCCAGTACAATGGATAATCCACCAAGTATAACAGACAAAGACACATGCTATTATACTCCCTCAATACGCACATAACTAACTGCACTGCAGTGTAGTAGCAGCGTTGTCATCCCCATCAATATAAAATGATACAGACTTATTTATGGGCAACTAAAATATATGAATCGTTACGATGTTACAATAGCAAGCTAGTTGAATGAAAAATTAATGCATTCAAAAAATATGCGCAGTAACAGAATACTGAATGTGATATAAATATTTTTTAATTTGTAATTGTACTTGTACCAGAAAAAAGAAGAACCTGTATACATTTTTATGTACCAGGCCAGTCTACTTGCATAATATTCATGAAGATCATTACCCGCACTGGTGTAGTACAAGAGATAATACATCGGAATGAAAAATAAAAAAGATGCAGGCATGCTGAGAGCACTGAAAATTAATGAGTCCTTCACAAACCTCTTTTTTAAGTGTACGTTACTCCCTGTCCATGTCCATGTTCCATATTCTATGGGCATGTACATACACCCCTACATCCTATTTACCCCAAAGCACAAAGCACAACTCAAAATATGTAACTTTTTAATATTAATCTAAAGAGTCAACAGTGGTTTTGTTCGGGGTTTTTTAGCTAATAAATTTGTAGTTGTGTAATTCATGGCATGGCATGAAATGCGCATCGTATCAACATCAACATAATCATGTAAGGTCTCCCCTTTGCTTTGCGCAGAACGCCAGAGATAAAGGGTTGTTTAGTGGATAAAAATAAAACTAAGTGGAAATAGAAAGAGCAAGTTTTTCAAAGTATGCAACATTTTAAAATAGAGCCTGAGGAGGTAAAAGGCAGTTGTACTTGTACTTCTAGCCATTAAGACTTATGTGCCATTAGGATTTATGGGAATAATACCAGTACATACTCCACTGTACACCGGCATATTATATCATTTCGAAAAACTTTTACATTTCATCTTGGTTTATCATCATGTACATATTTTAAGTGATCTCTCTCTACATTTCAAATCAAACTAAAAGCCAAAGCTTCTCCTCTTTAAAACTTTTTCCGATAATCTATGACGATCATAAAGTAGGGTGATGACAGCAAGAAGAAATCCTTTCTTCCAAAATTTGTAATCATTATGGCATTTCATTAAGGAAACTTGACTTGTGAAAACATCAGATAGATTTATGACATGGTTTGGGCATGGGCTCTCATCTCAGCTAACTTTGATTTTTTTAAACTGGCTGAGTTACTGTTTTTGTACTGGAAAGTGCTTCTGGTGATAAAGCCACTTTGTCTACTAAATTGAACAAGGAAACAGGAAATGAGACATTTTTCAGAGGATGTGCCTTTCCCAAACTCATTACATGAATGAAGATGAAAAAGGGTTAGTCATCCTCGACTAAGCAGCTGCAGTTCTGCTGAAGGCCACGAAAAAATTCCCATATATTTTACTTTTCGAAATGAAAAAATTTGCAACATATAATTTATGTGGGGGTGTACTACAGGTGGTGTGGTCTTGTAGCATATTTTTGTACTATTTGAAGTTACACATGCAAACAAGCCTTTTTTCGCAATGCCATTAACATACATACCTGTAATTAAACTATAAAACCAGATGGTACGTTATTACAAGTTTGTTCGTTAAAAAGTGGGCAAGGGATTATTGCACTGGGTAATTAGTAAAATACACACACTGCTTATCTCGTGGGATAGTTTAACTTATGGAGTAAAAGTTTTATAAACTCTGCTTCTCCTTAAAAATATGCTTGGCTGTTTGCATTAATTACAGACATGTGTGGTGTTTCCAACAGAAGGAATAATAAATTGTGTGACAAATTTCTCCTGTTATTCCCGTAATGCATACTGACTGACATGTGCATACAGTTTGTGTACAAAACATTTATTCTTCAGTTGTCATTTTGAAAGTTTAAAAAATCAAAATAACGTTCATTCAGCCAGTCTGAGAATAAACAGACAAAAAAGAGAGTATTTTTGTTGGTAAAACTAGAAAATAGACAAGACAGGAAACGGCACGACACATCGAAGGAGCGTGAGGATAATAACAATGAGCTAAACTTGTGGATTTTTTTGAGAGAAGGGTTGACTTAATAAACTTGTGTGTATCTATATAATAAGTTAACGTATTATCCCCATCATCATTATCATCATCAAGTTAAATAAGATGAAAACAGTTTAACTTGTTGGTTTGGTACTTTGGTTAACTGGTACTGACTGTTGACTGTTGCGAGTAGTCAGAAAAGCCATGCGTTTTCTTCATGGTACATATTTTTGCCTGTGGCTCTTCTTAGTCTGCTTTATACAGTAGAGTTCAGATTGAAATTGGGCGTACGTTGAAATTTATTGCTTATTCAGTTGGAACACTTTAAGTTTTCATTTGAAATGATGTTTTTTTGTTCAATGTTGCGTTAATGTGAAAAGGAGAAAAAAAATGTGTCGAGCTGTCGATATGCAAAACTCATTAAAGCATTTTAGTCATTAAAGACATTACTTAAAGCTTGCGTAGGCTTTGGGATGTGTATTAGTAAAAAATCCCCGAAAAACTCATTTAGGTGTTTGTTATTATACTTATGTAATAATAATGAAGTTGAAATAAATTTCGCGAAAATGATGTATTTATGTGCGTATTTGGCTAATTGCCCATTTGTTCAGTCAAGACTTTAGAATACAAATAGTATTTAAAATGACCGTTCAAGCCTGGTTGTTTTGAGATGCTGTTCTTACAGCTAATTTCCATTTATAAACGATAAATCAATTAAAATAAGGACTGCTTACAAGTAAACCGTATTCAAATTTTTTAAACTCATTTAAACTCGCAACTAAACTCAACTGGTTTTTTGGGAAGATGATCATTGAATAAATAGGTAAAAGTAGCAAATTAATTGAACTTTTTCCCTGTAAAGTACTTACCGGAAATTTTGCTGAATGAGTATGGTAAGTAGAGTCAACAGGCGAGTCTGGAACAGACTGTGAACAATGTTGAATCTGTCCGTTTGTACTTGATGGAGACGTGGGCTCAATGCCAGGCAATGTCTGAGGGGGATTTCTATATGGTGGCGGTCCACTATATGAATATTGCTTTTGATGATGATTCTGCTGACGAAAATCAAGTGAGGTTCCGTCCGCTTGCTGCTGCTGGCTTATGTCAATCACGTCCGGAATAATGATTTGAGTACCATTTGGGCTAGTGCTGTATGAAAATCTAGTTCGACTTCCACCAGCGTACTGTTGTAAGTCAATAGGGATCCCTTTTGTTGTGGATAAATTTGTAAAAGGGTCTGACGGCCCGGAGGATTGTTGCGGTAAACCGGAAACGGAGACAGGCAATTCAGCTATACCATTTAAATGATGGTTTTGGTGAGAAGATCGGTTGCTGAGTGTGTAGTATGGAGATGTGGTTGATGGGATGGGATTGGAATCATCGTCGTATGGGTCTGAAAGGAGTATAAAAAAATTGGAATAAATAAAAAGTTAAATTAGGCATTAGTTATAGTTAATTTATCCGTCATTGGTCAATAAAATATTCGATATTGAAAATTTTGCTGGGTTTAACTCCAATAGTGGTTTAAATGATATAAAGTTGAATTAATACCATAGAATATATATCAACTTTTCAAGTCGTTTGATGACTGATAATATGATAAATGATAGCTCAATGAGTGAACAATACGCGATAATGATTGATTAATTTCACAGTAACAATTACAAATTATAATTTATTAAAATTAAAACTATTTGCTATTTTTTCCACCTGTCACACAATTCATCCGGTTGTTACCGTTGTTATTATTTGTCAAGGACATAGACCTTCGAAGTCTTGACTCCTGCTTCACCTTTCTCGGCGTTGTATACATTTTCGTAAAATATATTCTGATGCTGTTGATCCTTCAACTCGGAATTATCATAACATAATCATCACCCTCCCAAAAATCCCAGTCATTCTGTTTTTTTCTTTCTGTATCACACTTCAAATCACCCCGATTTACAACTACTCAAGCCTAGCCACCCACACAAACATCCATTTATTGTGACGTGAAGAGAATCATGTAACTTTTGTTTAATCAACTCCGTCAACATGTTGACCACCATCATCATCACTACTACCACCGCCGCAGCATGTCTTGTTTAAAATATTCACTTTGATCTTTTTGAATCCAGTCCAAGTCCAATAATCCATATAGTATCGCTGTCTTACACAGACAATAGACAAGTCTTCTTTTTTCTGATGATCTCCTCTGCGATTTTAAACGTTGATAAAATAATGATAAATGAAAAGCTTTAGGGAAAACCCATTCAGTCTCCTCTTATCATAAATTTTTCTTGTACAGGTCAGATCACCAAAAAAATATCCTCTTTGTACAGATATCATACACGGATATCGTCCAGGTGAGCACAGACGCTAAGATTTTAATCTTATTTCAATCTTCCCATTTATTTCTCTCCTTCACTAATAATGTCGATTTAGGTATTTTTTCTTGGTCTATCCAACAGTCCATCATCAAATGAACGTCACATGCTCATCGTTGCTCATCAACTGAAGAGAAAACCTGTTTTTCAGTTTTACCTGTCTATCCATCCATCCATGTGCTTTTCAGCAAACGATGATGATGCAAATCTTCAGCAAATTCTCTTCTTATTTTTCTGTCACTTTATCTGATTTGAAGAAAATGCTCCCCATATTCGTTTTAAACTGTAGACTCCACACTGACTTTGCTGTTCACAGACACTTTTTATCAGAATTCCTTTTCTCCAAACTTTTTTGGCAATCACACAACAAAGCAATCTTTAAAAAATAGTCAACCACCAACTTAAAAGTAATCTGCAAAATGTGTCTTTTTTTCTTGTAAATTCACCATAAAATTCCAATTCTTAACCCTCTTGGCATTATAATTGTCAACTAGGCGATTAACGTATTCGTGTGCGATTTATATGAAAAAAGGGCTCTCATGTTCGAAGAAAATCTACAAAAAAATAATATCATCTTGTCAAATCTCTTTTCTTGTCTATTTTATTATTATGCACAGATCTTCCATCACTAACACAGTCATATTATCATTTTTGAACATCACCATCGTCCATGCATCCGTATATAGGTTTGCATGTAACAAGTGAACCGTAACAAAACTAAGACAGACAGACAGGCAGGTTCTATATAAATTTCTTATTGCAAGTCAACCAAGCTATTTTATAGTCTTCTTTAAAAATGTATTATGAATTATAATATCTTGCCTTCTTTTAATTTTTAATAATAACGAATATTTTTATATGGCCACATGGCAAAATAAAAAATCACTATATATATTTTTGCATCTCTCAAACTGAAACTCAAATTGTCAATTCATCTTTGTGATTTGATTGTAAGGTGAGGTTGATGATCACACATAAAAAAGTCTTGTACAGTTGTGAGTTGCTCATATGGTTTTCTTAATAGGACAGGACAAGAGATATACTACTGAACGTGGAGAATCTCATCAGTCACGCAACAATGACATGTGTGAATAGTAAAGTTCAACAGTGCACCATTACAATAATAAATACACTTGTACTGTAGTCAATTTTCAATGGTAAAAGCGAAAAAGGAGAGCAGGTTTTCAATAAGAGTAACGAAACGAGTATGTGTGCAAGAAAAAGATGCAATATAGTTTATTGCATTGTTGTAGCACACATTTTATGTCAGACTGTCGAATTCTGTGAAATTATTAGTTTGCATAGATAACGTGTGTCTGAAGCTATCTGCAGAGTAGATTCTGTTCACGGGTCAATTAACAAAGCGATGACGAAGTCGAATTGAAAATAGAAGGGAATTATTAGGATTACAAGATTAACGGCAAAAAAATGGCTATTATTATTGTGTCGTTGGATAAAGTACTGTAATGTAATGCAGCTTAATTTTTAATGAAGGACGAATAAAAAGAGAGTTGAGACGAGAAGAACTTGTGAATTTACTTGATAAACTATGTCCGTTTTATATACCAAAGTTGTCAAGTTGATTTAAGAAATGATGGTAATGTAACAAATATGGAGAGCTGAACGAAAGTCTTTTTAAAAAGATTAAACAAAATTTTCCTCCCTTTCAACTTGTTAGAATATTTAGCGAGCAATGAGAATCATAGGATTACCACGCATTCGCTGATCTGATGACTGACTGACGCATGGCATGGCATGGCTAATGTTTTCATTAATTTTGATTTTGATCATTTTTTTTCTTGCGAATTTTCTGAGTTTTAGTTGTAAGTGGAAAATAATATGAGAATTGGGATTGAATGGATATTGAAGACGGTGGGAGAGGATAGAGGAAAAGGGTGGCGAATGAATAATATTATCATAATGCACGATAATAACTTTTGTGTGTGAGCAGAGAAGGAAGTACACTTATGCGATTATCGTAATTTTTTCATTAATATCAAAAGCCCAGGATTTTTTTATAAAAACTCAACCCTTTTCGATATTCTAGAAAATAAATAACGAGGGCGTCTCGCGCATTTTTTACAAAATGGGTTGGGTACTGACTGGCCATGCGTATGGTCTGGTGTGTGTGGGAATGGCAAGATATAAAATTGAGAGAGAAAAATAACGCATTTATTACTTTACGCACTTTTTGTTTGAAAAAACTATGCGTAAAAAATGTACAGAGCAGATTAAAATGCAGACGAAATAAATATTAAATTATAACTTGGGGAATGGCGATTAAAATGATGATAGGATTGCCGGAAATTATATTTTGGATTTAACACGAGATATAGGTAAGCATACATATATCTGTGTAGGCCATCAAAAGTGAAAGAATTTTTAGTGAAAGGAAAGCTTATACCCAATTATTCTGTTGTGCAATGCGTACAACCCTTCCCAAGTAAAAATTTCTCTGGAATTCTAAACTTTGTTTACTTTTGGGATAATAACCCCTTCGAACAAATTTTGGTCAAAACTCACAACACCACCCAGTCATTATATGAATAGCCAAAGTGCACCCTCGCCTGGACTGGAATTGCATATGGAATGGGGTAGGTAATTTACTTAATGGTAAAATAATATCCCGTTCTACCCCATTCTCATTCAAGTTGGTAAATCTATAAAAAAATTTAAAACTGTGTAAATACCAAATAACCACAAACAATACAAATAATTCCACACTTTTTCTCACTCTCATGAAGTAGACCAAGGCAAGCCACAGAATTCAATTTTGAAAAAAAATTATTTGTTGCCCTCGTAAAACACTAATCCACTCAACTACTCCTCTCTTCTATCCGTTTTTTTAATCTTTCAGCGATCAAAGTCAACTTTTCACTTACAAAATTGTTTGATCGTTTGACTGCCTATGTAATCTGTTTAGTAAATACTCTAAACAAATAATCTTGACAGATTAAAATAATTTGATATCTTTGATTCCTCCACTTACTTCGCCTGTCAAACTTTGTTGAAAGCTAGTGAAAAAGAGAAAAACAAATACTATCGCTATAATTTCGGACTTTAAGAAGGGGAAAAAAATATGATGATCGTTCACAGTACATCAAATCAAACTTAAGATTAAAAATCCAAGTTTGATGTCGTTTACCTTTACTCTCAAACACAAAAACAACCCTTTTCACCTTTCTTCAAATCTCTTTGTTCCTTTTTTGTACAAATGATAAACTACATTCTAAACAAAACCTAAAACAACCGACACTTTTTTCCTATGTTTCTAAACATTAAAACGTTAATTTGTACAGTGAATCAAGATAATAGCCCATAAGATAGCTAATATACTTTATTTTGACAAGTATAAGAGCAAATATAAAACCTAATCCAGTCTTCTTCACCGACCAACGAATGAAGAAAAAATGCATTAAATTGCTCTCTGCTATAAATTCAAGTTTGCGCACATTCAATTCACATTGCAAACACCACCTTAATCGTTTAGCTCAACGAACAACAAAACACCAACGATGATTGTTATTATTTGTATGTACGTTTACAACAACAACACGCGTAACAAAGTGCATTGTGCACATAAAATAATAAAATGATGACTTTTTTTCTCTCTTTCTTACTAACAAAGTTATATATATCGTCTTACATATTATTTACTATAACTGCCTAACAAGCTATTATTACACTTTTTCCTGTAACAAAAATATCATACAAGTTGCTTTTTTAATGCTCACTTATATAACTTTTTTTATTTCTTCATGACGATCGTCATAATTTTATTTTTTTCATGGTGATAATAATGATGATGCCCATTTAATAGTTTTCTTGAGCTACCACCTTTATCATAAAATAAGAAAAACGGTTATGATACCAACTTGACAGGGAAGAGGAGAGAAAAAAGGAAAGTTTATGTGCTTATTTTTTATATATTTAACTCCACCTCCTCCTCCACCGATTTTTTTTAAACAGAAGAAGCAGCATAGAGTAATCATCCCCGTGACCATTGTTGCTTTTATTATTAGTATACACGATTATTATTACATCTCTTCTTCTCAGTTTTCATAAATGATGATGGTAATAATATTAGAAGTAAAAGAGACAAATAACAGTGTTGAGGGAGACTAAAGCACTTGTAGAGAAATAAACGTTAATAATTTAATGGATTCTACTACGCCGTGGGTAAATGATTCTGATTTTTTTGAAGGCTATGGCTGGCTGTAACCCTTATCATATCAAAATCGTGAGGTTGATAATGTGTAATAACTGGGATGATGATAATGCAGTTATTAGTACTGTCTCATCTCACGAACCAAAGCAGCAGTGTTTTCTCTCTTTTCACTTTGTTGTGTGTAATCACAATGAGGCGGAGTAAGTTTTTTCAAGGTACAGGCTACAGGTATGTATATTTTACCAAATCAGTATTTAAACTGCGTCAAATATGGTTAAACACTTTTACAAGCTTCATATTTTTTTCTTGACTTGTGTTCTTTTATAAAGAGTGGTGGAGTGTAGAGGAATTTCAAATCAAATCAACAGTTTTTTTGTTTTGAATTTATTGCCTTAATAAATGTAGATCCGTGCAATGGCCCTAATAAACCAGACTAGTATGGATTTTGCCAATGGTTAAATTATTAATGGGAAGAAGATGTCGATATAATATGTATGATGATAGTAAAATGATGATTCGTTGCACGTTCCACGATAAAAAATGTATGTATTATCTTTATCTTGAAAGCAAAAAAAAGTGATTTGATGAGTAGGTATATAAAATTTTTAAATGTTATTGTTTCTTGTTGGCTGCTTGTGGGAGGAGGAGGAGTGATTCTCAAAAGGTTCACGAGAACATCGATTTGATCATGATTTCGTGATAAAGAGAAAAACCGTTTGATATACTACGTTCTGCATCTTTCACTATCTCTGTTTCCAATGTGGCTGGTTTTCATCTACATAATAGAAAAATTATGAAAAAGTAGATCTTATTTTAAAAGCGACGCCCAAATATTTAAAATATGTTCCCAACTTTAGTTGTCAACTACAAAATTGCAAGTAATTAACCACAAAATTTAATCAAATTAGCACAATTTCAACTAAAAGCAAACAATTTATACTCTAGGCCTCGATACGCACACATAAATCATCCTAATTAAACCGTTTGAAGTCTTTTTTGTCTCTCCTCCCGCTAGTCAAATTTTTATATAACACATCCTATTAATTTATGATACCCAACCAACCCGAATACATACGAATACCGTACTCTTTTTTCTTTATAACCTCACGTTCTGATGCTCTACACGTACTCTAGTTTACTGATATTAATCTCCAATACAAAATAAATGTTGGTTAATTAAAACGATAATTTGATAAGCTATTTTGTTTTTCCACCACCGGCAACCTTTTTTCAATGAATAAAGTTGACATTGTTACAGAATAACAGGCCAATCAAATCTGGCCATGTCTCACGTCTAACAAGTATGCAGGACAGAGAGTAAACTAAATAAAAATCGCTTATTAAAAATATTAATTGTGCTAATAAATCAAAGGTAAAGCAGAGAGAGATACACTAACAACCTAAAGTAATAACAAACAATTATTTATTTAGTGTCATGTAAAATGGTATGCACAAGCGATGCACTGCACAGCACCCTAATTGGTATGCAAGGTGTGTTTGTTGTGTGTCCTTTCTATTATTCTGGATGAATATTGCTTACTTGTATTTTGCAAATAATATTGTTAGTATAATAATTTATTACAGATTCTCCGGCGGATGATACACTGCTGTGCTGAGATCATAAAATCACGTCGGTCCACTGAGAAAAAATGGTTGTTGTAGTAATAAAATCAAATGACAAAAGGAAACCTTATAGCCACACACACACAAAAGTCATTATCCATTTGAAATGGGTGATTTTATACGCATGTGGTTTGGTCTACCTGCATAGTTTACACATGCAAAACAGAAAAAATTGTACGTGTCAATGCTCACAATTTGTGCTTGCAAATCTTTTGAAGAGAGAAAATCGTAATGACAAGACGTGACATGACATTTCTATATCTCTTTGAAATGACAATGTGACAAAACTATGAAGCATTCCGTTAAATAAACCATTCCATTGACCACCTTTCGTAAAATAAAAGCTGTTCTCAGGAAGATTCCTCCACTTTTTTTATCATCTTCTTCCTGTATCTCAATTTTTTTCGCATATTTATGCGGATTTATACACATTTTTTACTATGTCATAAAAAATGTTTAAGCTTCTGCTGTTGTTCTACCATGTCGATAATTACCATCATCCGTATTCCGTGCTTATATACTTTTTATATTATTTACGACCTTTTTTCACTATCGTGCTCATGTTTTTGCATAAATATTATTTTTCTCTTATCATTTTGATTACCCACTGCTACCACCAAAGCGACAATAAAATTGCTGTAATTGTGTAAAAAAGGCAAGTTGGTTTGGTTTTGGTTGATTTTTTTATGTCACTTTAATGATGATATGTAGATATGTAGGTGGTGATGTTCATGTCATTCATGTGTACAGGAATGCATATGCATATGATTTTCCCTAATCATTTTTTTCTTTAACAAGCAACACCACCGTTTTTTCTATGCAATTAAACCTGTGTACTACAACTGCAATAAAAAGTATGTCTGCATGCTTATTTGATAATATTACTGTTGATGATGGTAGATTTGTGGCATAATAAAAACTTTTTTCTCCCCAAAAAAACTTGTATTTTTTTCTACTTTACTACAGCGACATTGTCATCATCACATCACTACTCACTACTGTTTACTTCCAACTTCCTTTTAAATTTACACATTTTTTTGAATCATTGAACTGATGAAGATAAGATGATGAGATGTTAACTTTAGTTTTTCTTTTAAAAAAAATCTTGACAACGTTTCCATTGTTGAGGATAACACTTTTCTGAACTATTATTATGGAGTCTTTTGTTTAGTGATGTTGCCATTGCCATCATAGTTGTAATTCTGTTGTTAAAGGAAAAATGTGTGAACTATGTTTGATTGGCATTTGGTTGATAAAAGATGATGATGAAATGAATGAACACTTTTCACACACAACATAACACCAAAGAACAACGCCATCCGTGTCGTGTCATCATTTGACTGACACAAGACAATGCTCATTTATTGTACGAAAAGCACCAACTTTTACTTAATAATAGCCTTCATCATTGTCATTTTCTTGGGCATAACAACAAAAACAACAACCACAATTCCAATCAAAAGATAAAAACTTTAAAATTTCTTTTTATTATAAAAATTCTCTAAAATCTTTTTTCTTTTGCTGATTGATTGACTATAGTAATCAATTTTTTTTACAACAAAAGAACTAGATACTTGTCACCGTCACCACAGAGCGCAAAACACCTTCAGCGTAAAAACATATTTTTTTCAAAGGAATGCATGAATAGCTTGACTGTCTGCATTCTGCATAGCTGAGTATTTTTTAAAGGGCTTCCTCTCCGTCACCAGTCACCACAACACCAACAATGACAATAATTTTGTATGAAAAGGTCGTTCACGAACTTGATGACTGCTAATTACTCGTCGCCATTATAGTAATATGCAAAAACTACACTACATCACATCACACAGTCATTTCACTTTGTTCACCGACAAGACAAGGGACAAGAAGGAAGGGAAGTGTGAGCAGAGCACAGAGAACACATTTTATAAAATACCTCAGCTTTTTTTGTAATCCGAGTAGATGTAATTTACTAATGAGTGTACTCTGTATTCAAAAAGTGAACAATATATTTTTTCTTGGCCGGAGATCCACATCGTCATGTGAAAAAAGGAATGGAGTTGTAAAACGTCCCATCTTCATGAGTACGGCGAGTGGAGTGCGTGCTCCTGCTTCTTTACCTGGCCAACAACTCCATGTGAGAATTTTTTTTGGATCTGCTCTTGCTCAGCTCTCTTTGCTCTTGCTCTGCGCAGGTATGTTTAAAAAATAGAGAAGTTGTCTGGTACACAATGTTTTTACAATGAAGAAGGATAAGAAGGACGGGACAGAATAAAACAAGCCAAAGATACTACGACTTACAAACAGGCAGCTGGTTTGATGGTGGTGGTGGGGACTGATATTATAGATAGAATGAAGTAGATATAATGATCAAGATAAAAATCCATATAATTTTTTATACGGCAAGTAATGCAATGGCAATGTGTACCACAGTACAAACGGAATACATTCTTTTTGAAAACAACTTGGCAAAGAAACCTACAACAACAACCTACCCAACAATATGTAGGAAAAGGTATGAAGATTGCATTGGGTTTGGGTTGATGACGATGATCAAAAGAGAAGATAATGCTGGCATGGCAGAGAGCAAAGGGAGTAAAGTGTTATTATGATTATTATACAATCGTCGTATAAACAGAAAAACAAAATACAATGTGTTCAGTGGAGCCGCGAAGATGATAATGAAGAAGATGAGAGAGAGAGAGCCTTTAGCAAGATCAAAAACTTGTGCACTTCACATATTTTTTATGCACAACAGTTTTGTTTTTGGAGTAAAATAGTGTATTGTAGCTTGCAGCTCTATGAAAAAATGTTCAGTTAGGTTTTTCCTCAGGTAAAATACTTAAGAAAACAAAATGCATACATCAAAACGCACAATAAAACGAACAAGAACACACAAACACATGTGACTTGATATTCAACCCTTTTCATTTAATTCAGGATTTCAATTCATCAAACAACCCTCGAAAAAAAAGTTAGGCCAAGTCGATCCACATGCACAAAAACTGCATTGCATTTGAACACATGGACTTTTTTCTCTCTTATCAAGAGGAAAAGGTGTAACGTGGCAAGTAACGTTATCATATCACATGTGGCGTTGTTGTGTAAAACAATCGGTTTGACTGCATTCGGAGCAGTTTTGATCGTTTCGTTCGTTTTACATTTATTTTGCATGCGGATGTAAGGAGAAACCCAAGAAGACCAAGACAATCATTTTTGCTTAGTTCGTTAGTTAATTGTAAATAAAATTGTCTAATTCCTTTTTTATGTCTCGTTTTGTGGCGATGGTGGTATTTTATCAAAACTGTTTGCCGAGGAGGATGACGATATTTTTTTCAAAAAGACTAAAGACCTTTTCTGTTGGTATTCTTATATAAGCTTGTATAAAACTCTCATTATCTTTCATATATATCCTGCTACGTTTTTTATATTTACCTAAGTGAGAGTCTGTATTTGTAAAATGAACATATAATTGAAATAATCCTCCAGAGAAAAAGGGGATTCTTTCCTTTTTATTCTTTTTCTCTTTAGCTTGCCAATGTGCTTTTTACAGAGAAAATGAGATGTGTAGCGATGCTGGTTGGTGGTGATACGATTAAATGCTTATATTATCAAGATGATGATGATAATGGTTGCATCTCTTATAATGATGATTACACCGACAATTCTTTTTAGATCGTGAATTGTGAGTTAAGTACCTATAGATAAACTACTTACTTAAGAGAAATACACGACATAAAGTACTCTTAAAAACTCAGCGAAATGGCAATATAATAACTTGACAACACAAGAAAACAACTTCGCCCTGTTTTTTTCTCTTTGTACAAAAATTGTGCAGAGCTTTTTCACGGGGAGATTCTTACCGTGATCATTTTAAATGCATGAAATTGAAAAGAAAATGAGAAAATGTTGAAAAGTGTATAAATGTGGTTCTAGTTGTTGCTCTTCATTAACAACTATTCCGAACGGAGAAGAAAACATGTTTCTTCTGAGTTTGACTCTCTGAAAACTGGCCGTCTCATCATCAGCGTCGCCGGATCGTCATCATCGTACTGACTGAGCTGAGCTGAAAGACTCAAAACGATTTATTTCTTTACCTGCCATTTTTTCTTTATGATGTGATGTCACAATTTTTTGCAATCAGATGAATAGCTTTGAAATAAGAAGTTATATAGTGTATCATTGTATGCCACACCACCTGCTTTCAAAATGTGTATCGTCCTGAGAAAAAAATTATATTAGGCAGTTCTCCTTATCCATACAATACGTACATATATGTATGTATATACATTGAGGTGCAATTTTTAATTGCTGATGTTACATAAAAACTACTGCGAAGAATAAAATATGGCCATTGAGTTTGCTCTTTGTACGTTTTACGATACACATGCCTGTCCCTAATAAAAATGTGAACAATGCGAAGTTGAAGCTGATAGTTTTTTTTAAAATCTGCCAATACGAAAATTAATTGTACCTGTGCCTTTGGCCTTAGTTTACGATCCATTCTTTTAAATTGTAGTGCGTGTCTAGAGTCTTGACTGTTACTGTAACATATATGGAGAATAAACATGTTAGGCATGTCATTTATGAATACTAAATATTCTAAAATACAAAAGTTGATTGTGATTAAATGGCAGATACAGATCAATTAAGATGTGTCAGGATAAAATGGAGTAAAGTAGGGAACGTCTAATGTACACATGGTATACATATATGCGTAAAGCTAATGTATTATGATAGCTGACTTGGAAAAAAGTCGAAATATTTTATAATGAATGAATTTAAATGGATATTTTAATTGGGAATGAATACGACATATTTCGCAACGATATTTTGGGTTTGACTTTATATTTTATTACGGTTAGAAACTGAAGGCATAAAAATGGTCAGAATGTTAAGTTTAAATGATAAAAATGAAGTTAATAATCCATTTTTATAAGGCTCTATCTAGATATGTAAATTTAATATGAAGTAAATGAGTGAAATATTCAAATAGCTGGCTTATTCAAATATTCAAATACTCAAACCAATAGGGTGGCCAACTGTCCAGTTTCTGTCTCAATTTTAATAATTGGCCTAAATACCATCCGCACAACTTAGTTTTAATCATTGTCAGTTATTAATCTTGATTAAAAATGCAATCAAATTATTTACCTTATTTATGCATAACTCTGCTCAAGGGGGGCGTTCCTCCTTTTCGATGACCTACCTGATATCTCATTCTCGAAAATATGCGTCCATGTATTTTTGTATGAGATAATCTATTACACGTTAATTAAAAATTGCGAAAATGAAGAACACATTTTAATTCACGAGGCAGATTGCTTTTGATGATATTATTATTGATCGGTCCATATTTTATAGAAATTAAGAGATGTTTGCATTCAAATACAGTACACGTTTTGATTACAAGAGGATCCCTTCAGAGAGAGTAATCACACGGCATGTGGGCTACTTCAACAATGATAATAACCATATACACGCACACAATCCCAAAACCCCACATTACTCATTTCATTTTTTTGTTGAAATCACGCCAAAAAAGTGAGTAATTCAACCACAACAACACCAACAATCAAAAATGAAGACGATAATATAGCAAGACAGAAATCTCCTAGAACAAGTTCTTGTTCTTATTTCGCTTCTGGATAGCCTAAAACATGCAAAAAAGGTGCTAGCTGACTTGGCATTGGTATACCTACTTTGGTTTTTTAATTCGTTCTCCCCCAAAAAATTCTCAATTTTAAAAAATCACGCAAACCAACACGAATATCATGTTTTCTATGTCATAAAAGTTTATAATATTCATATTCGTTAACATAATCAATAGCCGAAAGTGCAGGAGGTGTCGTCTTTTATTATTTTGACTCCTCAGTCTGTCCTCTGCGTGTAGCTTGTACTGTTTTTATTATCTGATCTAAATTTCTTTGCAAAAAAAAGGAAAACAATAAAGTTATGCATAAAATCTAATGAATTCAGAAAAGTTCAAACCGCAAGGAACGTCATGATGTCATGTGCAATAATATGTTTGTGTGAGTGTGAAATTTGAATGAAAAAAATCAATCTCGTAAATAAAATGGAGATGTCAACACTTCTTCTTTTCGCCTCTATTAACTATACCTTTACCAGACCGGAGAGACCACAAGACCAACAAACTACGAAACTAAACACCGCAAAAAATTAAAGCACCAAAACACACACACAATTCCCAACTGAGTAAACTTGAGATTTAAAATTCAACCAAATAATCTTCTTGACTGACTGAGCCTTCACGCAATACTAAAAAAAGTCTTCTTGATTCATTTGCTTTGCTCTTCTTCGTCTTAAAAAATATACTGACACCTTGGGAAAAAACCGCATAATATATTAAAGAAGACATCCAAATCAAATCCAAAAAAGATGCACACAAACAAGTTAGCCTGAAATAATGTCAAAATTCACTCTTCACTTGAAACTCTTTTGAGAAATATGTATTGTTAGTTGTTTTCATTGTTATCATTTTTTTCATCACTGAGCACCTTTTTTTCTTTTTCAATGAATTCACTTTTTCAGTTTACAACAGCTCAAATCAAATTAAAAAAGAGATGCCGGTGTGATGTGATGCGGTGTGTCTCAATGAAAGTCGTGAAAAATTTGATGAGAGAACACAAGCACATATCAAAGTAACATAGAATATATGTGTATATATTTTTACTTTGTTATTTTTATAATTTATTTATTGTATTTTTTCCGCAATAAAACTTTACACGTTTTTGCATATGTAAGTTTATCTGTGTGAAAAAGCAGACAAAGCGCTAATAATACTAATGTGTGCCACTGAAATTAACACTGAAATTGTATATCACTTTTTGTCTTATTTTGTCAAATAAAAATAATACGCAAGCAAAGATGAAACAAATATCGTCATTATTCTTTCTTAAGTTTTGGTTCAGCAGGTGTATTAAGAGAAAATGATGATGATGATGATCATGACATTGTTATTAATACCACTCACTAGCACTACTACTCATGCTGATGTTTAGCAGTTTTTTTTATTTCTCTCTCGCGAAAAAAAACTTCAAATAAAATAATCATATTATCCTTTACAGTAATGTCGGCGTTAACAACGTGTATGTACTTAAACCTGTAATATAATCTGTGAAAGATGAAGATGAGATGAGTTTACATACATATCTCTCCTTTTATTAATATGCATGTTATATTGCAGAGTCTCGTATATCACATCATTGTCACGACAGGAGGGTTTTTTTCTGCCGTCATATTCACGAGAAAAGAAAAACACATTATAACACATCACATCACATAATCACATCATGGAAAGAACTCACAGCAAATGAGTTAAAGTGATGAGATAAGTAAATATAATGTGCTATGTAATTTCTTCACATGATCGTCTTCATTCCCAGCGAGAAGCGGTAGAAAATCTGCATAATAATAAATGCCATGCCATACTATGCCATGCCACCATCATCGGATTACTAATCGGTAGAGTGACGGTACACTGTTTTTTCTCTTATGACACGACACGACAGAAAAATGATGTAGATTTTTTTGGGAATTTAGCTGGGAACAGGTGAAAATTTGTATAATCGTTTTCTAAAGTATGTTTGTATGACAATAGTACATACACTCTCAGAAAAAGAAAAAACCCGACTAACAAACTTCACTTTTGAAAAAATCCGACAGCAGAAAAAATTCTCTCTGTAAACCTGGTACGATGATGATGAAGTCTAACATGCAGAATGAATGTCAGTCAGCACTAATTCAGTGATGTACTTTGTCAAAAAAAAAAAACAGAAAGAGAGGACAGGACACAGGAGCACACACACTGGCTTTTTCACACTTGATGACTTTGTCGTTTGCGCTGAGTAGATGATGAGAAAAAAATCTTCTTGTGAGGAGGAAGGAACATAACATGAATGAAGAAGAAGAAGGGAAGCTCACTCATAAAAAATACGACATGAAGCACCGGCTTTTTTCCCTTCTTTTTTGGTATTATTATTATAGGACTGCTGCTGAGCTGTCAACAAGACGTGGTGAAGCACACAATGTGGTAGAAGAGATACACTTGCTGTGTCTGCACTCTGTGCAGTCAACTCACTTTAAAATAACAATAAGAAAATGTACAGAAAAAACCAAGTATAAATTTTGCTTTTGTGATTTGGTAATTTTCACTGTGCTCCGCACTTCATACCACCTGAATCACTTGGTTTTTTAAAAAGATAAAAAATGCACAAGTTTGTATGTACTTTTTTTGCTTGAAATGGTTGATGAGTTTGACGCGCTTTGACAAAAAATGACAATTGACACCTTGCTTGTATTTTTTTATATGAAAGTATGTGTGTTTTTGTCACAGTCAAGAATTCAAACAGCTTTAGCATGAAAATGTGATTGTGGACGGCGATAACGACGACAGCACTGATAAAAACGGGATTAAGTTAATCCATACAATTTACCGGTTGATGATGCTGAGTGATTTTGTAGTGATTCAATTTAGTTCGCACGAATTCGCAGAAATGAAATTTAGGAGAAAAAAAATTCTACAGATATGCACGCTTGGCTGAAACATTGGCGAAAAATGCAAAACGACAATGTTTTTTGAGATGTTGATAAACTGACAAAAAATAGTGAGGTTGCATGTCTCCAGAGATCAGCAAAGGTACACCTCCTTTCCACCCTCTCTAAAGAATGATACTGACCGTCGGGCTGTATAAAAACCTCCCAGAAACAAAAAAAGAAGTACAATAGCTCTCTGCACACATTTAAAACTCATCTTCTCTTCCTATCTCGCACACTGCCTCATATAATGATCATCAGAAAAGTTATTAAGCAGAAAGAGGAAGCGAAGGAAACGAAACAAAACTTGTATACTTTTTTTCATGCAATTTATGAGCAACAAGAACAAGATGGATGATTCAAAAGAGAGAAATTCTTTTTTTCTTAAAAAAAGGCTGAAAGCGAGGTTGCTGCCTTTAAATCCTTCACTTCCACTTTTTTATTCCCCAAAAAAAGCACTCCAATGTTAAGTAAAGTACTTTAATACTTTTCCGTGGTTCAGTAAACGTCGAAAAAAAGCCAGGAAGAAGCATATGCCAGCCATATGTAAAAAGGAAACATGGCCCGTGTGCAGTAATCATATCATCAGCATCATTTTCATTCACTGTCTGTACACATCTGTCTAATTCTTCTACCCTCCGTAAAAGACTTCCTGTGCAAGTGCCCGCGTCAACCAACCATGCCATCTTACTCCTTCACAAACTTTTATGATTATTATTACCATTCCTTCCACTATACTTTTTAAGGTACGTTAAAAACTTCAAAATAATAATAGAGAGCAGTGCACATTAAATAAGATAAAAGGGTTAAGAGGTATGAATGAAACTTGAGAATGGCTTACACCAGCTTTCTTTATACATATCAAGTTTAAATTCATTTCAGGTGAGATGGTGGTAGTATGGTGGTATTTGTTAAGCTTCGCTTGGCTCGAGCCAAGGTAAACCGCTGACGAACGAGTGATTAAGATGATTATTATTTACAACAATACCTGGTGGTACTAGTGATGATGATATGATGGGGTACTCTGCCTCTGGAAAAGTATATCATTTTACTTGACATTCAACGTAAAAGTCACAGGATATACACTCTTCTTAAAACATATATTATATAGAGACACTAAAGACAGGATAACGAATAATAAGCCTACTGCTAGTTTTTTCTTAGGAAAAAGTAAAGACCAGCCGCCAAGAAGCTACCGACCGACTGGATTCACCTGCTTGACTTTTTATACCTACACAAGTTTGTTATAGGTATACACGTAAATCTGTTTAAAGTTGAATGTAAGCTTATTACCTGTACTTTCTCGTTAAAATCTGCAGACTGATGATATGCTGGTGTTGTAATATGTGTGTCGTGTGCTCATAGACAAGATTTCCACGATTCCACGTGCCCTTCTGATTTCTTGGCTACTGCCAAAACTATTACCTTTTTATCGCTATCGCACTGATGTGATCATGTATCAAATCAAAGTAAGCTAGCTAGTCTGCTTATCTTACATCACCAAACTTGTGCCGTGTGATATCATCGTGTATGTTATATTACTTATCATTATCTATACAGCAGGACTTATTTAAAACTGGCAAACTTGGTCCTGTCAGATTCACTTGGATTTTTTGGTCACTACAGAGCGTATATCATGAAGAAAGGAATTTTAAGTATAAAGCATAAAGTACACAAAAATATAAAAAACTAAATTGCTCATATAATCAAGTAGAAATAAAAAAGAAATGTAAATAGCCATCTGACAATAATCTCCGGTGATCACACCAGAAAAAAAATACTCATAAAAAATGAATGACTTGAATGAATCTAGTCGGGTTAGAAAAACTGCACATTTTTCTTTACGTTTATACTGAAGCAGGATACGATTTAATAGAAAGCATAACTTTTTATATGAAATTTAAAGAAAAAATGCGGATGATGGAATGAGAATGTTTGGAATGGTTGTCGTCGTCATCTTTTTTATCATCAAAAGGAAATAAAATTCTAGTAAGCTTAGAATTTGTACTGCTGTAATAACAATTTATTAGCATTCTCCTTCTACTTAAGCCTATACATAAATATTTGCCATAAAACGCACACTATGTACCCTGTGTACACAGTACACGCAAACAAACGGCAAATTATGAAGAAAAATTCAATTGAATTAAAAAGGAGTACATTGTTCCCCAGCCAAAGAAGATGATGATAATTTAAGGTATTATATAGCTTACACGACAGATTGTGTGTAATGCAGGCTATTATATTGAAAAAGTAAATTTAATCCTTTTGTACAAACACATAAAAATATTTTAAAATGTATGTATGTAATCACAGCAGAACAACAACAATAACAACAGCCATTTAATAAGCCCAATCATCATCTTTTTTACAATGAAAAGCTTATAAAAAGAAAGCAAGCAAAAAAATTAAAGAGGATCATGGGACGATGATGAAGGCGATGATAATACAAAGAGACACAAGAAAAATTGGCGCACCACCAGGCCTTAATACATCTTATCATGAAAAAATGGGCATTTTCAATATTTTTTGCATCCATGCAAAGATGATGCTTTCAAAATTATGAAATTATACGCAATTTTTTTTTAAAAAGAGCGAAAAAGGTAGAAAAATCTTATCGTCTGCGTCTGCTGAATGGAAAAAAATGTTATTAAAAGTTAATATTTTTTGTACGAAGCTTACATTAAATTGAAATGAAAAGTGGATAAAAATCGAAAAATATGATGGCATCGCGCAGCGCAAGATATGGCTTGTTACGTATTTTATAATCGCAAACGTTGATTATTTATGATATCATGATGAGCAAAAACAGAAAGTACAGCGCATACATTGAAAATTGAAACAACGAACCGAACAAGGAGAATAAACTGAGATTTTTTTCAGAAAAAATGAAATATTCTTTTGAGTATGTTGAGATTGGGATCCCACTGCTTGCTGCCAAAAACCAAGCCAAGTTGATACATTGTTATATAAACTGCCCTGCTCTCTCCTACCTGCTGCCATGCTTTACTGAATTTTCCAAAAACTGACTTGAATTTTTTCCGTCTTGCTTCGTCTCATGAAATGATGATGATAATCATAATTGCAGAGAGAGCAGAGCGGGTCCATATCTTCCACACATAACAAAAAATGCTAAAAAAAATTGTTTCCTTTTTTCCTTTCATTTTATTTCATTTGTGGTCTTCCTTCAAAATATATTTTGCTGGTGTGTGTCTGCTTTATATCTGTGAAAAATCCACCTGTATCCGCTTCCTTTCTCAGAGTGCACAGCTTACACAGCAAAAAAGGGATCTCTATTTTTGTAGCGTGGCGGTGATGGTGGTGGTAGCAGACAGCGAAATGAGCTCATTACAGGAACTGCTTAAGCGTTACATTTTTATACATTGTAGATACATGGATTACATTACAATTGCATCCCTGAACTGAATACTGAAGTGAACAAGAGCACTTGAGTTGCATAATAACAATGAGGAAAAGTGTATATAAAAAATGAAAAGGGACAAGACAAAAGAAGAAAACATACACACAACTTCTTGTTCTTTGTTTGTGCTTCCCATGCAGAATAAGAGGAGAAGATGAGTATGGTAAAATGGTAATCATTGCGGTAGCTCTTTTTGTATTATTGGCCATATATAGATAAAGTAGATGTATACAAAAGTAGCATCGTGTCATGTCATGTCTTACATTTCTTTTGTTCCATTGGTAAAGCAACCGTGTGTCCGTTTTCTCTCTCTTTTCAGTTAGTGCAGTGTAGTGTGCACTTGTGAACTACTTGGCTTTTTATGCTATTCGTCAAGTTCACTTGTAAAATTGAATTTATTGAGAGAAAAAAAAGTGTGAATACTATATGAAAAGAATAAAAAGGGGATTATAATAATATTAGATGCAAACATTGTTGCGTTCAATTTTGAATAAAAATAGGTGTATCATCACCATTTATCTTGGTTCAGAATGATGATCTACTTATGTATGCTCCATGCATCCATGAACCTATTTAATAGCTCCTATTTTTCAAGTTTATTGTTGAAATGTATTTAAAATGCTATAAACTTTATAAAAGAAAAATATGTTATTTTTTGTAAGAACAAGTCAATGTGAAATACGGAGAAAGATTAAGAAATTCCTTGCAAGTTTTTTTCAAAAATTAACCACCACAAAATTACTACTTAAACCAGTTGTTATTTTTGCAAATGTCCAATGTTTTTTTTTACAAATATAGTATTCATTTTAAAATCTTTACAAATATTTAAAGTGTATTCATTTCCTCAATTTTTTAATCCTTCCTTTCTACAAGCCAGTAAAACATGTACTATGTGTGCACATATCGTATATGAATGAATGACATGACAAGATACAAGGCCGGCAATGCTAATCATGTCCTGTGATGATATGCCTGTGTTGTAGTTGTATTGTAAAACATAGACATACCGTCACCAAAACCGTTTCTTTATTTTTAATCCCCCGGTGATGATGATATGGCAAATGCGGTTGAACCACCGGACGGATGGACGGAACATGGTGGTTTTATTTTAGCTAACGAATTTCTAATGAGCTTGTACGCATTTTGCTTGTTTCTCTGTGTGTTTTTTTGGTAAATTGCTATTGTTGTTTGTTTGTTTGAATGTGGCTTGTCTTGTTTGTGTTGTGTGTTTAAATGCTTAATTCTTCTTACAATCACAATCACCGCCACCACACAAACAGCAACAATACTCGAATGAAACCCCAAACAGAAAATATTTTTACTGCTAGTTTCTTGGTTGGTTGGCTGTATGCAATCCATGTATTCATCTTTTAAAAACCGTATAACACGGCAATGTACATTGCATTGCAGGTGTGTGCTTTTTCCTTCTCTCCACTTCTTTTCCCGTGATGACAGTTTTATTTCATCCGCTTCCCTTTCTTGATTTGATTTGTTGGAGAAGTTCGTTAGCTATTTGGCTTTTTTATTATTAAATCTTACAGTTTTATATGCGCTTTATACTCACAATAAAAAACGTTCATTATTCCATTGCATTACTTGCACATTTTGATGACGATGCTATATATGCTTCTTATATTACAATCCTCTATGAAAAAAACCGTCACAATAAAAATCTCAAGACATAAACAAACACGCACGACATGAAATACCGCGCGCAGTGCCACGGCGAAAAAAGGACCATAAGTTTTATTTATTTTGCAGTTTTTTTGTTACTTGCTGTGGGCTTGGTCTTTCTGTCTGGTGGCGATGAACAAAATCATGATAAAAAATATTATAATTTTTATAGTCATTTAGCAGTAATATAATATCATCAGCAATGCATTTATTTCTCCATAAAAAATTCAGGGGTAGTTTATATGTAATACTATTTCTTCTCATTAAGCTCGCCATTAGGCTCATGTTTGCTCTGCATGTGGGATTTTAAAGGTATACATATACATTACGATGGGAATTTGTGCCCTTGTGTTGATATATCACACTACTTACATGATAAATTATACTTTGTATTGAAAAAATGTAGTAATTTAAAAAAAAATCGCATAAGTTATGTTACTGCTTTCACCCAATCTACAGAAACTTCTATAGATCGACTTACTCCATTTGATTGTTTTTTGATAATTACTGGAACGACTAGGACAAATCTGCCTTCAATCTCAAATAAAATCTGTTTGCAAAAGATAGCTTTGAACGTTGAACTGCACCAATCACTTGCGAAAGGTTAAACATTCCATTTTTTATAAAATCTCTTACCATTAGCTCGAGCCAAATCACTGAGAAAATGTGAACTCTGCTCTTTTTTTCTCTTCTTAGCTTTAAGTTTAGATTT
>JAQFXM010000616.1:0-45192 GCA_034693345.1 Entomobrya multifasciata | reverse complement strand
TGTGTACCAAATTTGAAGTCTGTAGGTCAAAGCGTTTTTGAATTAGAGCGTGGACAGACATACAGACAGACAGACATGATATACGAAATCAATAAGAAGTACAAGTACTTGCACTTCTTAATAAATATGTATTTTGCTTACCACATCAATTCTTGGTTTTGGACACTTTGAAACTGGTGACTTGAGACAAGACTCTCGAAATGTGCATTGTTCCCCACACCAAGTACACTTATACTTGGCATTACTCGGTGTGACACACAAAGAACAGTCAGGATGACCTCGGTGAGATCCCAGGATTTCACATTTGTACAAAGTGAAATTCATCGTGTCCAGATGATGGTTCTCCTTCCAAATCACTGTGACTGTGCCCTCGTACTCCCCCACTTGGCTTTTATACGATAGCTATAAAGTAAAAAAAAAGAAGTGGAAGGATGAAATGAAATATCATTTGGATTTTAGGATGAGAATCAGTTTTATAGCCGCATTAAATTCACCATTTTATAATGGTAGCAGTAAAATAAATAATAATAGTCTATTTTAATGGCTTCACTATTTTTCATTTTAACTATTTGAAATTTTGCTAAAGTGTAAATGCATACATATTTTTTTAATGGACGTACATACATAGTTATCTAAACAATTAGAAAGAATTTCTAAGTTACATGTTTTTAAACAGGGATTTTTTTGGGAAAAACTGCTCATTTAAAACAATAAAATTCCTCCATTTTTTATGGTATTTCAGTCAGATAAGCCATGGCAACGCGGCGACAATTCCCTTTAAAAAAATAAAGTACGTAGTAAACTTTCCTTTCTATTTTTTTCCCTTGCTGCTAGTATTTTAGCAAGAAGAGTAAGAAAATGAACGTGTCGAAAAGAGCGTTTCATTTAAGGTTTGGTTCTCTGTATGTTTTTTTGGAATAGAACATGACCGTGGTGGTCCTCTGGTCGTCAGACACCACCACCAAAAGCTGTAAAATTTCTTGCCATTTTTATGGGCACTTAATGTCAGCAAAAAAAGGAAGTGAAAATCGTAGTTGTAAACTTGAACCTTTGCTTTTGCTACTTGGTGGACGGACGACAGAAAAGCTTTAAAAACAGGAGGAGTTCTTCGGTAAAAATTGAGAGTGGGAGAGAGGCCACCAGGCCATACTACTGCCGTGGGCTATACAAACGGATATGTATTTTTATCCGATCCGGCGAGTTACATAAGAGTACTGTGTTGACGTGAAATATAACTAAATTCACACCAAAAAAGGATATAAACTTTACATTTAACACAGGGATATATAGGGAACATGAAAGGGAAATTATATTTTTTCGGGGGATTTTTTTGTTCGGTTTTTATGACAAACGTAGTAACCTGCTGACAAGGAGATTTTAAAAGCCGTTTTAACAAAAGAGTTTACGCGATGTAGTTGGCGTTCCAATTTTTTTTCGAAGTGGCAAAGCCTGGTCACTAGTTTTTTTACTAAAAGAGACCTGCCAAACATCAGAGAACAGCAACAGCAGAGGATCAAGATCGAGCTTTAAAAAGCTTTCTAGATTTTTTCGGGAGAAACTTAGGTATGCATGCAAAAAAAACTGTAAAATAATTTCGTGTTTTCGTAAAAGCTTTGTTTAATGTTATTTTTTAGGGAAAAGTAGCCACTGCATTCTTCAAATGAATATGACCTAAGCTTCGACCAAATATTTACCTTTAATTATGCATTTACAATGGGGCAAATTTGCGGTAAAAGTATGTTTATTTCTTTCAATTGTTGGTTTATATAAAAAATTATAAATAAATTGTGAAAAAATCTTACAGTAGCCTCATCACAAATGACAAAACGACTCCCCTCCACGCGAGCTGGAACTCGAATATTGGTATTTTCAATATGGACTATACAGTGAACGTCAGAATGGGTGGCCTGAAAAAATATCAAAATGTCAATATTATTTTTATACAAGTTAACAAAATTGTTCAAAACTTATTTTTTATTTGTTTAAATTACAAAAATGTCATCATGTCATATTTATTCAATATATATATATATACTATATATATTTTACCTGTCGAGGGAGGTTTTCCACTTCCAAGCGTATTCGTTTCGGAACATTATTAGCAAAGAGGAGTGGCTCTGTTGGATTGCGAAATCGGGGACAGAAACCTGAGCCATGGGTGGCCATTTGTGCTGGATTCTATATTAAAATAAAATTGAATTTGTTACATTAAAATTAAAAATAGATTTATATTTTCACAACAAAAATATAAATAGTCTCCATGACAAAACTCAATCGATTTTGTTTTCTCAAATCCTTTTTTATTTGAAAAACAAATCATAATAAAAAAATGTCTGCCTGAAAATGGCGTCGCGTCAACACTTATCATTGTTAATGTAATTTATGTGTATCTCAATTTCATCTCAATGTCAAGTCAGTAACTTTTCACAACAAAAGTCATCATCAAAAAGAAAATTTTAAGGCAAGCTAAAAGCTTACACTTTAGCTTTTTTGCCAAACTATGCAATCATCTTTCAAAGATAACTCTTGAAAGACAAGGTTGATATGCAATTGTCTGTTTTGAGAAACTGTTTCATCTTCCAATCCACAAGGTCGTTTTTATTATAAACTTACTACAAAACAAATAGGAAAAGCCTTTCCCAACAAAAAAGCCCAACATAAAACGTCAGAAACAAAAGATCAAAACAAAACACGCCATAACCAGAGCATCAACTTTTAGAAGACAAGGTCGAAAGTCTTTTTTCAAAAGTGTTTTCCATCCAAAATAAAAGCTATCAAGATAATAATAAAAAAGAAAAGCATATAAAAGCGCATCAAAAAGTACTAAAAAGTAAAACAAAGTCTAAATAAATATAACCTCGTGAAAGTCTTCAACAAGTTTTTTTTTCTCCGAAAGGAAAAAAAATAAAAAAGATTTTCCAATAAAGCTCATGTTGATGATGATCATGTTCATCTTATCATCCTCTATTCCAATTTTGACTATAATAAAAATGAAGACAAAAGATTTTTTGCCTATCAAAAGACTTTACAGACACGCACGTGAAAAAAGCACACCAAAGTCAAAAGAAAAGTTTGTAGCTGGTATGGTGAGAGCCTAGAAGCAGCTAATAAAATTTTATTGAGAGAAAAGCTATTGTACGTATAGATATATATATATGGCTGGTAGTATGTTTGGCGTGAAGGCTACAAGTCACATAAAAATAATAATGAATAAAAATAAACGAGCTTGTCATGATGATCATGAATGATCAACTATTATCATATTTATTATATAATAAAAAAATATGTGTGGAAACTTTTTAACTTGTGGAAAATCATCAAATGTTTTTAGTATCAATTAAAGTTATTTTGGTATAAATAAATATATTTTTTTACTTTGGAGGGAGATTTTGGGAGGAAAAGCAGCTATTATGATGACATGACATGAAATATGTTGAGATCATGACCTGTGAGTAGAGTACAATGTCAATAGGAAATACACATTTATTTTCTGGTGACACACGACAAGACACACGGCATAAGGTATGCGTAGAGAAAGGAAGTAAAAAGGAAAAAAGTGTTTCATTGACAAGTCAATCTAAAAAAAAAAGAAAATTTGTGTCGTCAGAATTATATCCACTATACATTATTATAACAACACATGAATAAACACACGAGAGAGTGGTGGCGGTGGAGAGAAAAAAGGTCTATCTGATCAGAAAAAATGGGATAATAATAGGAATATAGACAGATAGACAGACAGACAAGTTACAGGTTTTTGTAGTTGAGAGAAAATAAAGTGAGAGGAAGGAGAAGAGCAGCAGAATATGGTTTTTTTTTTGAGAAAAAAGGCTTTTTCGCTTTTTTCCCTGTCTTGTCGTCATTTTTTTTCTTGAACCTTGTATGGCATGCCATGCCATATAACTAATGCATCCAACCAAATCAAACACCAAATGGAGCTAGAGAGAAACTCACACAGTTACGGTCCACTGAATTGACAACAAATTCCTGACCATGACCAGGGAAAAAATGGGGAGAAAGCATACACATATTTATATTGTATACAATCAGACCACTAATTAATAGACCCTTTGTATCTTTTTAAAAAATCGACAAAGGCCTCACTTTTACATTGGTACTTGAAGACTAGATAGGGAGGCATGCGGTTGATTTTTTAAAGATGATTATGTAGAAAGCCATTTATATGTTGGGTTTAGAGTGCGTGGCTTCAATTTGAAACTTGTCACGTAGTCGTATCGTAGTATAGCAGATGTAGTAGGTGCAAAATGCAAGATTTACAGTAGACAAGACACACACGTATTATTACAGAGAAACTTGCTATTATTATTGTTAGAAATAGCAAAAGGAGAAAAAGAAAGGTCTTGACTTGGCTGTATGACTGTGTGAAAGAGAGAGAGAAAACATTATTTTCACCAATCTTTAAGACATGTCTTCCGTCTCTAAGACCTGAGCAGTGAGCACCAGTGCACTGTTCCCCCTTTTCCACTTGTTCTGTCTAAAAATCACGTACGATAAATATAATATATTCTTTATATTGTATATCGTATATTTATTTCTATACTTGTAAGTATAGTTAGATAGATAAAAAATAAAAGTTGACTTTGGTTGCCAGCTTTCTGCTCTGTTTATGTGTACGTGTGTAAGCGCGTGTTTGTGTTGAGAAAAATATATTACTTTGATTCATACAGAATTTCGGCTTGTAACTCAACTCAAAAAATATAGATAACTTTTGGTTGCTTGTTTCTCGGCACGAACATAATAATGAAATAAAGAAAATTTAATATATTTTTTGAAGAAAAAAAAACTGCTAAATAGTTGAGAAAATTGAGTAAAAAAATGATTCAATTGAGTTTTGTCGTCGGAGACTTATTCATTTAATTTTCTAATTTAATAGGAAAAATAATTAAATTAAATGCCAAGTTTGAGAAGGGCATCTCATCTTACCTGGTGCATCATGTGAAGTAAGCCAACCTTCTCGCCACTAATTACTGAGGAAGAATTACAGACTGTTGTGTCGTGAACACATCGATTCTCGAAAACGCACCAGCTACATCCCCACGCCGACTTGACACAAGAGCGACATCTGGTGTGATGTGAGCAGTTGTAGTAGTAAAAGGAACGACTCACAAAGTCTTTATTGGTCTCAGAGGAGCGTACAGCGAGATCCACTTGAACATGGTCTTGACCTTCAGGTATCACAGGGCGGTAGCTGGTCACCGGAGTTTTGCACTCTAAACCATGCGGCTTCATTTCCGCGTCGATTGGTGGGGCGCTTCCGAACACACATTTGTATTTGGCGCCTGTTGGAAGATTTGGTCGAATCACTAGGGTAACCTGAGAAAAAAACATAAATACATTTAAATTAATTCAACAATAAAAAAACCACCTCTATTATTATTTTATTTATTCAAATATGCATGTTTAAAAATAACAAGTAGCCTGAAAAATATATTACAATAATAATATTTTCTGTTTATTTTGCAATTTTCCCGCGTTCCAAAAAATAACCACCAGTTGTTCATTGTTATTCATCACATTATTTTCTTTCCCATCTCTCGTTTTAAAAAATGCCACCCATTTACATTCTAAACTACCTGTAGAACATACCAACGTATCAGTTATCTCGAAAAAAATGCAATACTTGGAATTCTACTCTGCTACAAAATAATAATAATGATGATCCCACCAAGCATTTCAACATCATCATCAGATAGAATTCAAAATCAAAACGAAGAGGAAAAAGACCGTCAAGAATATGATATGATGGTTATGTTGGCCATACAGAGAAAAAAATATTGCAAGAAATGTTCTCTCGGTACGTTTCGAAGAGAAAAAAAGTCAACAAAAAAACGGAGGAGAAATATATATACGACCATGGCAATGTTACATGAATACTTATTTTATGGAAAGCCAAGACGACCAACTCGCTTTTCACTCAAGCCTTGTAAATGTTTGCTGTCTTTTGGTCTTCTTGTCATGTGAAAATGTGTGTGGAGGCCCCGAGAAACAGGGACCGTTCCACTGAATGTGAGCTCAACTGAATCTTGTGTGTGGTTTGCGTTTGGTGTTTCCCTTACAATTTTCAAACAAGCGTTGTTCGTAGTCTGTGTCCGTGTACATCTTTTTTGTTTACTTTTCCCACAGTTCTATAAGTCTATGTACAGTCAAACCAAAATTCATTTTCGTTTTTAAAGCTCATTTAATGTAAGCAAACTTTAATACAACCTTTCCAAGCTCGATGAGGCCAACGATTGGTTTTCATAAAACTTTGCGACTGTGATGGTTTAATAATATCCGGTGGAACTGGACAGAGAAAGCCTTATTTTCTCCGGAGATATTTTGCCCACATTATTATCAGTATAAATATTTTGCAGGCTATTTTTATTGAGTTCCAAAATATGCTAAGCAAAAACTAACTTCATGGCAAAAAATGAGTTCCCTCAAAAAAAGTAAATGACAGCCCAGAAAAGTATATCCGTTACATTATTTATACGATTTCCTTCCGGAATACAAACCTTCAGCAGAAAAAAAAATCATTTAGAAACATCTATCTGGCAATATAAATACATATATTATTGTGCCATGAAAATATTTAGCGAATGAATTCACATAAATAATTAACGTACTCTTTATTCCCTTCTTTTCTCTGCATAATAATAGTAGCGAAAACAATAATCCAAACGACGTGTCAAAAAATAAGAAGAAATCACAAAGAGCACATGAAACTGCTGCTCGTGACAAGAAAAACGTAATCTTTTACTGTAATCATTTGTACTAAAGTACCCTTACAACAAGATATACAAAAAAACTAAATTGTCTACTTGAACTTCATCTCTCGCCATTAAATTACAAATTACACTTTACAAAAAAAACTCCCATTTATTTTTATTTAAAGTTGCTATGACAACATTTTAAACTGGCATGACATGATCATTTTTGCATGCATATATATATCGTAGTAGTAGTGGTGGTGGCAAAAGAGCGCTCTGCTATTACTATAAAAACATTGTGAGTTAAAAGCGGAAAAAATTTCCAGCAGTAAAAAATCATGTGCGTATCGTCATCCTATCATGATGATCAGTATAGTGTCATTACCCAAAAAAAACAATGTGATAGAGAGAAGCCGTCTAAAAAAACGTACATAAACGACAACGCGACGCGTGCTCTCAGCCAGATGAACAAATAGACGATCATTTTCACGACGTTTCCATAGCCATAAGAGAAATGCAAATGCTATTTTCTATGCATGTTGCCATGTCACTACACTTATAAACCCGACCCACCCACACCAACACCACATCACTGAAAAAATGGACTCTACTGACTGAGCTGAGTTGACTGATTCAACCATTATGATCATGATCATCATCCCATCACCACCACCACACTCCCGGCCCTGTAACCATCATCACCATGAAAATATAAAGCTGTAGCAGTAAAAACCGTTAAAAAATACGGTTACTACTCCATACACACTAATGTCAGTTTAAGACTATTAAAGCCATTTTCTACCAAACATAACACAAGTGCTAATAATGATAGTGCATTTTTTTGGAGGAAGACTCGACTACTGAGACGTCATCTTTTTCCAAAAAAATACTCTTTTTGTCTGATTCGTTATTTTTTATTCATTAGGACACAACGTCACACGTGTCAATTTTTTTTTCTTCTAAAAGGAATCATTTCCAAGTATTTAGTATAGACAAGACAAGAGTGCAATTGCCAGCCTTTGATAATCAGACTGGAAAGACATGTGAGAAAGAAGAAGAAAGCTTTATACATTTCTTTTAGTGCCTTTTGCATTTTTTATTTTAAAACGTTTCGAGACGAGGAGGGAGGTGGTGGTTTACAGTTACAGTCTTGAAGAGTAAAAGTCAAAAGAAAAAAATAATTAGAGAACATTTTAGAAAAAGCAAAGCAAGTTTCTCAAGAAGTCTGTGCATTTTTTTCAAGGCTATCCATCCATTTTACCAGAAAGGGATTTTGGTGACCTACTTTTTCCCCTTTCCTTATAAAAAGATTTTGCAACAGACGTGACGTTCAGCCATAATAAAAAAGAACACATATGGCTGGTCGAATATAAAGAAATTAGCAGCTAACTTTGGAAACAATCTATGGAAACTTATTTTTAACTGTGTATACAAATTATAGCTGAAAATGTACATTCCTCGTCCATCACTTGTTATTTTGCAATAATAATAATGAAATCGGAAGTAAAATCCTTCAAAAAGCAAACAACCGTTTAGCCTTTTTCCTCACACAACATTAACTTGCTCCACAAAATTCATATTAAATAGTAAAAAGATACATATCTATATTTTGTTCGGAAATGGAAGTCTATATTATAAATTTACACACATGTATGAACAGTGTAATATTTAGGCAATGCCCACATGAATACCGCATCAACATCACCACTACCACCACCGCCGGAAATCGTGTAGTGGTTTGGTTCGTAGAAAATCCTTAAAGATTTTAGCAGCTTTGTAGAGCAACAGCAGCATATACATTTCACAAGGGAGATGGGTTCTTTTCTTCAGATTTTTTACTAATAGAATGCATAGCAGCAGCGTCTCGTCAACTTAAAGAGGAATGTATAGAGCTGAGCTGATGGGTGTATAAAAAGTGAAAGGATTTAAGAAAAAAGATAAAGAAAGGATTAACTAGCTGGCTTAGCGGTGCAGAAAAAAATATTAAATACTTTTTCCTGTGAATGACGCAACAAAAGAGATGTGAAAAGGATAAAGGTGAAATATATTTTATTTACAGATGTAATAAAAACACGTGAACTAAATATTGTTCTTTTTACATTCGTATTCACCATATGCTAACATGATATGATATTTAGTCAGGACAGGAAGCCACAGGTTAAAAAATAAAACAAGGTCGTGTATCAAATAAAGATGAGCTTAATCTTTTGGATCCTGATCTAATGTGATGTGATCTCAATCTCATCCAATTGAATATATATGATTTGATTGAATTGTTTTTCTGTTTTTCATCATATTTTTTTCAAACATGTCTAATATTTGTAGGGCATATATTTTGAAGATAGCTTATTAGGCAGTTGAAAAAATACCTTGTGTAAAATAAAGTCTCTATGTATCATTTCCTATTTTCTTTGTATTATACATTGAATCTCTCTCTCTCTAACTTTCTCTGTCTGCTTTGTTATCTTATCAGATAACGTTTTGATTTGATTCCTAAAGTTGCCAGTTGATATAATAAAGTTGTTTGCTTAGCTTTCATAATAAAGAGCTTTTTGCTCTCCATTTTATTAGGGATACATACCCCCACCACCACCACACCACCAACACAAACATGTTCTCTCCTTCTCTTGGAAAGATGGCTAACTTTCTAAAATTATGGAATAAAAAATGCTTCTCTGCTTTTGCTTCCAACGCCTTTTTTAAATAGCACATAACCTTAAATTAATGTAAAAGGAAGAAAGGGGGAACATACTAGTATGTCTGGCAGAAGGTATCAAAGGGGTTAAAATGCATACATGTCTGTTATAATTACCACTCTCTCCTGCAAAGATTTCAATCTAAAGAAGATGAACTTTCAGAGAGAAGTTTTTAAAGAAAATAGGCTTTTCTTGTCGTGTCGTGGTTTCGTTTCATTTTGTATCCCTGCGGTTATTATAGATACTCTACCATACCGCACACTTTACAGTTACTTTTTTCCCCAAAAAAGAAATTAATAAGTGAGTAGACAACCTTCCACAATTCCTTTCAAAAACTTTTCCTGATTTTATTTACCTTTCCGATAAAACATAATAACGAAAAGGAAGAATGTATGCATTGAATCTTGAACTGAATCTCTTGACTTTTCCGCCACAAAGACAAATACAAGTATATAAATAATTCTGAAAAAGGTTGTGTACATGCACCCATTAATAAAAAAGTTAAAGGTTACTGAAAGCTACCTACTGTTTTTTCATAAAGTTTGCAAAAAATATATGCATACATATCACATCACCTATTATCTAACTTTTTTAATCCTTTCACTCAACACAACAGCTTGAAGGAAAGAAAAAAATAAATTTACATGGCTACCTACTTTACAAGGAAAAGTGTTTAAAAATTATTTGATATTCTTAGTGTTCACATACTTGTACTTGGGACTCCAGGAGTAAAGTGCAATTTAATAATATTTATGCAAATGAGCTTTATATATACACACTATATTCATATCTGTATTACACAAGTAAATAGCAATTACCTTTCGCAACTCAATTTTATTTCCAGCTAAAAAACGACAAGTGTGTACCGGTGTACTAATGTTCCAGAGCAACACATTTTCTTATTACTTTTGTGTGTAAATAGTAATATAATAGCGTTAAGTGGTAATGACTGGGCACATGCACCCGCACTTACAATGCATATATGGAAATTTTTCGTCATATCAGCTTGGAAAATCTCTCTTGAAAATTTGAAGGGGTAAAAAGTATGTAGATATGCATGCAATACAAAGCATAAAGAGAAAAGTCTGTCTGCATGTCAAGTGAGGTGACCACTCTCACACATTCAAAAACACTGAATACCCGCATTTTTATTATTATTATTACTTATATTACAATTCTGATATGGTTACTTGATACACCATAAAAATATATACACATGTAGTATAAGTAAAGGGTTCAAATATGTGTTATCGAAAATGAAAAAGGGCCATCGAATGAAATTGTCTGTTTGTGATTTTTTCGAAGTTGGAATTAAAAAAAAGTATTTGTGAATAACCTTTGAAAAATAACAAACGGAAATTTTTACCCAATGGTTTCTTTTTATTTTAGGAGGCACATATGTACCTATATTTTTTCTCCTGCTTTCACGCATTTTCTCTCTCGGCAAAAAAGCCACTAATTGAAGGCTAACATATAGTAATTTTTGTCTCTTTACATTTTCTAGATTACCCCCACCATTTTCCGCAAAAAAAGCAAAAGAGAGCGTTTTTCTTCTGATTGCACACCTTCCATACAAAAAATACATATACACTACCTATTTTTCTCATGTTTCCTTTTAAATCCGTTATTTCAGGTGTTTCAATAAAAAAATTGTGTTTCATGTGTGTATTCATTTTATTTCATTTTTTTGCAATGAAAGGGTTGAGTTGTGTACAGCGACCCCAAATATACATTTTCACCTTTTTCCCTGGAGCAGTTCAGCGAGCGGCAGGTGAAAAAAATAACACAGCATGCCAAAACGTGATTTGCAATCTGATTTTTTGATAGGCATACAAAAAAAGAAGAAAGGTAAAGGGTTAAAATAAAATAAAAACAGGTGATCATGATGATGGTGAACTGAACTAGTTTGGATTGCATGCAGAAGCTTCATTACGACAGGAATATCAAAGGGAGCGCGCAAAACAACATAAAAAATGAGTATATTTATTATTTGAATGTTAGGCATATTATACGCGTAAAATGTACGAAAATATTACATACATATTTTGTTAGGTGTGTGCTGTATAAAGCTATTTAATGACTTTATGACGTTCCTTTTATGCAACACTCATTCTCTCACACTATCAATATCAATATATTGCTTTGCGAGTGCTTGACTTTGGCTTTGGAAAAAAGGAAACTCACTTTATTTTTTTGGAAGGCTGTCAGTTCAATTTTATTGATTTGTACGTAGAACTAGAGTGACTTATTATGACTCATTTCATTAATAAATATACTGAACGAACATGATTCTCTGCATAAAATATATAACAAGCTTATTCCCCGAAACCCAAAAAAATAAATCTGGAATTTTACTAGAAAAAACAAACACTTACGCAAATCATGCAAGTGACAGTTTTTTCTTCAAAAGGTCATGTGAAAAGTATAAAAGATTAGCATACAGCTTTCACCTTGAGAAAAAAGTTGAGGCAGACAAAAAATTGCCTTCAGATATTAGATTGATGTAAAACTACTGAAATTCCTCCTCTTAAAAAGATACTTTCCACGACCTCGTTTCCAATTTCATCTGTCTGTCAGATAAACAGACAGAGAGACATAGACACACATATAATTCTGTCTAGTCACTAGTTTGACCAGTAGTCTGTCTGCTTTTGGCTTACGGCAAAAAGTAAACTTAAGACAAAGTCTCCTCTGACCTTTAACCTTTATTTTTAAGCCTTATTAACACATTCTCATCATCTTTATACTATATAAACATACGTCAGCTAGCAAACTTTCACAAAAAAACAATACATTTCTTTTCATTTTTAAGAAATTGTTGTTTCAGCTAGGCATTCAACTTACTAGACAAAGATGAGTATACATAATAATTATAGTAATAATGCTAATAGTAATAATCAACGAATTAAAAATAACGTATCTACTAAAATATACGTGATCTCCGAATATGGAAAAGGGCCATCGAGTGAAATCGTCCGTCAGTTATTTTTATAAGTTTCGAGTTACAGTGTATTTGTTAAAAGACTTGTGAAATGACGGGTAAAATAACAAACGGACTATTTTACCAAATGGTCCCTATTTAGAGACACATATGCCAGTTACGCAGTTACTTTTTTCTTTCTCTTGCTGACTGAATCTCTCGTTTGGTCATATTCAACGTTTTATTGCAAAGAAAATTCTGTTTATTTTACTGCCACCATCTCCCTTCAACTCACCTTCAACATTATTACATATTTTCTCTGGTGTATGGTGGATTATTATTATTATTTGGGTAGAACATTTATAATCGCTTTTGCACTTCCAAACTTTTTCATCTCAACCAACTTTTTTCCCTGAGAAAACTTTCTTTTCTGATTACCAAGCCAAAGAGAGAAAAAGGTTATCATAGAAAACAAACGAGATAATAACAATAGGAATAATAATAATAGTAATGGCTTCTTATAATTTTTTCTGAAAGACCAAGAATTTTTTTGCTACTTATCTCACCAAATGACCATGTCTCACTCAAGTACAATCAGAATAAAAAACTAGAAAAAAGGTCTGAGTTAAGTTGAGCTGAGAGTAGGATAAGTCAAGACAGAAGGATGATGATAAGCTTTTATCCTACACATACATTTTTCCTTAACTTAACGACATGCTTTTTGTGTAACAATAATGTCAAGTGTTCCTTGTTTGTTTACCTTTCAAACTCTTTTTATTACAAAAAAATTCTATGCAGCACCTCAAATGTACTTACAACCTTTTCATTAAAAAAAGAAACCGAAACACGGGCCTCATTTTTAGAGTTTCATTTGATATAAATCATGTGGTCAATATATAAATCCATGAAAATTTCAAGTATTTATACAAGATTTATATATTTACTTTTTTCTTATCGCAAACATCGCAGGTTTGTCGCAAAGGCATTATTCACTTGACACAAATACTTTGCCCGACAAAAAAGTCACTTTGGTTTGTTTGCTTTCATGCTTGAGAAAAAAAATCTAAAACTGTTTAAAGTGCATTCCCATGTCATTAAATGGTCAGTTGTCAAGGGAAATAAAAAAAATCCGCAATACATTTTATATTTGTTGTACATTTTTTTCAGAAGGGGTAAAAAAGTAAAACGTCAATTCACAAAGGATTTTTGCCGACTCTCAGCAGCCACGGGACTCTGTCGATTGACCACAACAACAGCAGTACCAGTTTTTTACAATATCAACAAAATTTTAGCAGCGGCGAAAGAAGAAAAAATCAACTTTTTTTGAAAATCACAGTAGAATTCTCTTTTAAACTGTCAAGTAAAGGAAAAAAGAAGTGAACCAACCGACCTTTAAAAACACACACAACTATAAAATAAATATAAATAATAAATAAGTTAAGATAGAAGAGTGGAGAAGGAATAGCCACTTTAAATTCTAGACATTTGCTTTACTTTCATCCCAAAAGATTGTTGGTTTGCCATTTAAAAACCTACTTAATTTCTGTGTGACTGTCGCAGTCACAGAATGGCATCATCAGTAGAGTAGGTTTACTGTTATGTTCATTGCCTACTTAAATATTAATTTTGCAAAAAAATCCAGACAGGACCACCCACCCAGAAATAAAAATAACCAGTGGAACAACAAGCATGTTAAAACAGAGTAGATTTATTCCAAAGAAATCAATCATATGCCTCACTTCTAATTTGTTACAAACTTTTCAACGAGTCTCATTGTTCTAGAATGTGTGGTTGTGATTGTTTCGTCATCAGAAAATAAAACTCTTTTTTTACTTGGTATTTTCTCATGTGGGAATTCATGATAAGGAAAATAAATGCCTTGACTACCGCAAAAAAACCTTACCCGGATTTTTTTCTTTCGGAGAAACCAAAAAGAAAACTTACACAAGTGACTTGTGTGAGTTGACTTGACTTGACTTATGAAATATCTCTGTGTAATGGGTAATGTAAATGTATGTAAGGTCAATGTATAATGTTTTTGTCATGTCACACATGTCACAGTTTCCAAAAGACACACATGACATAATATCCTACGCGCTGCTTTTCACTTAAACAGTAGGAAAAAAATTCAAGCCAAGCCACAAAAGTCAACCGATTCCCCCACGCTTTCAACTCCTTTTACTTGAGAAAAACTTGTTTTCCTTTCCGGTCTACTGTAAACTCCATTATGCAAAGAAAATAAAAACTAAATGGAGAATAGAAGTTTTAGCGGAGGAAAAAATATCAAACATGGTTTACACACTCTTCTTCTGTTTTGATTTCTACAAGAAAAAATTGGAAACGAGTGCATCAGCATTTATTTATGAAGACATTTTTCTCTCCGCCCACGCACTTTAGTGAGGAAAAAACTGAGATTTTTTGTGTAAAAAATATTGAACGCATTTTAACAATTAAGCATGCTTTATTGTATACTTTGTCAAGTGCATAAAATGCATATCACTTTGAAGCAATACCACCCTCCATTCACACTTGCATGCATAATATTACATATACATAGAGCTTTTAATGGAACCGCGACCAAAATGACACAATGTTGTTATTATTGGCGGCTGTGTTGGCGTTGGTAACGGTGTGTTACTTGTGGTGACGGTGACGGCGACGGTGTGCATGCAAAATAAAGTGAAAACATGACACTGAAAAGTGTTGGTGGTGACGGAAGGAAAAAAGTTAGTACCATGCCGCCATTGCATTTAATTCACTTGTATATTTACAAGTGCATTTTGTACAAATATACTATACTACTTTATTTACGGACGTATTATCTCAAAAACAGCCAAATATGTTTAGTAGCTGAGGAATAATAAATAATGATAATATGCTTCTCCTCTCCTTTTTCATTTTCTCCAAAAAGTCTCAAATGTAAGCAAAGTGAATAATATCACAAGGGAAACAACTACACTGTACATATATTGTATACAGTATAACAATATATATATGTGTTTCTTTCCCTCCTCGTCGATTAATGCATATTTTATTTATTCACTCGCTGTCACTGATTTCCTTTCCGGATAGATTTATTATCGTCTGTTGTTACTTCACTTGGTGCTACCACCACCGTTACCACCACTGCTCCTGTTATTCTGCTGATAGCTGATTTTGTGTGAGTGCAGTGTGCGTTTACAAGATGCATACATTTTATTCCTCACAGGAGAAAAGTGCACTACAGCAGTAAGGTAAACAAAACTCTTTTCCTTTTACACATACATGCATGCATATATATCCGACTATCCACCGACATCTCCTCCCCCTCAACAACCCTTATGCATGCATGTTTGAAAAATTCACTTTTTGAATTGGCTGGCGGGGGAGGGGGAGATACGAAGGGTGCAATATCTCAAATAAACCAAGCTTAAAATATAATCATGTTTACACTCCGACTCTCTGCTAAGGTATATATATATAGTTTTTCTTGAGGAAAATATTTTTCGGTATAAAATCATCACATTAAATTATCCATCCATCAAAAACTACATTATATTTATATACACACTTTAGAGAGTAGAGTAAAGAGTGTAACGAGAGGGAACTCTGTGTGTTTAAAGGGGTAAAATATACATGTGCATATTGCTTGCTTGTTTTTTCCTTTCTTGTATTTTTCCAGGAAGTGTGTAAAGAAGAGAGGAAAGCGAGGAAACGGAAGATAACACACAAATAACAACAACAGAAAAGCGTTGTAAAGCAACGCGGCATGTAAAATACACATAGGAAAAATAACGGGTTGTTTAGAGAGAAAACGGCTAATCGTCGTTGTAGTGTAGTCGTTCCTCTTATTATTATTACCTTTTTTGGAGTAGTGTGCAAACAGATTTTCAAAACATGCGTGTGTCTGTCTGACGCTGATAGCGAAAGTAAAGTATTGTATGTACACAGAGGCTTATTATTATTACAAATAATTTAATAGTAGCAGAAGAAGAGTTGCCTTCAGCCTTGGCAACTAAAGAAAAATACGCACTAGGTTTACATTTGTGGAAATGAAAACCGTAAGAGGGCATTCAGATTTTTTTGTGGAAAATAGATGCTTTTGAAAAAAAATGCTTTTACGAAAAAATGCACTTTTCCAGAGAAAAAAATGTCAAACAACCATTTAAAAGGACATTGACCGAAATAAAAACAAGATGAAAAAACAGCATTCAAAATAATCGTAACTTCAACTAAAATGCACACAAGTACACAAGACAAACATAATTAAATCAGTAAATGATAAATGTACAATATCATGTGCGTGTGTTTTTTTTCTCTGTGAAGTAACCACTTTAACTTTTAATTTATAACGGTCATCTATCCATCTAACGCCGATGCCGAATAAAAAAAACAAAGAGAAAAAGTTAATACGCCTTTCTTTTCTTGGCTTTGCTTAAGCAAATGGATAAAATGAAAAGTCGCTATGTACGCTGGGTTGTTTAAGAGAAATGGAGATTTGATACGACACCGTCGTTTTTCCCATTTATATATTTTTGTTGGCTTGTTGAGAAAATGAGAATGTTACATGGAAATCGGCTGCGTGGTCTTTTTAAAAGGAAACAAGAAAAGAAAAGAAAAAGGGAGCGAGAGAAAGGCGATGCGATAGAGCTCTTTATTTGTTAATAACACGGTGTGCACCGAACAAGAACAAGAGAGCTTTTTGAGATTCATACCGAATGCCAAATCGCCTGACACTTTTAACTATGCTTGGTTGTATGGTAGAGGCAGCGGCTGGAACAGAGCAGGAATATATTTTTTTTGCGGAACTTTGCAAACGACAAAGAGAAATGTAGGTAGTGGTGTATGTAGTACAGCGATAATAATAATACAATAATAATAGTAATTGCAATAATGGATAGCGGATAATTCACTTTCTTTGTCTCGAGAACTAAAAAGTGCGCTGTGTACTCTCCAACACGACCAACCCACAGTCAACAAAATGCATAGGTACACATGTAATAAATTCAAAAGTATCTAATCAACATGGGACGGTGGTGGTAAACTGCATAAAATATTTAAAAGGAATTGAATAGCCAGACGAAATACTGTGGAAATAACGTAAGTACGTCTACATTGACTGACATTTAAAGATAAGATTAATCGACTTGACTAATTAATATCTAAAATGACACCGGTAAATTGACCGAAACAATCACATTTTGCTAATTATTGCTGAATAAAGACTTACTTGAGTAAAAAATCGAGGA
The DNA here is from genome assembly GCA_034693345.1 of Entomobrya multifasciata. Taxonomy (NCBI): domain Eukaryota; kingdom Metazoa; phylum Arthropoda; class Collembola; order Entomobryomorpha; family Entomobryidae; genus Entomobrya; species Entomobrya multifasciata. Next base: position 27,638 of record JAQFXM010000616.1, on the reverse strand, counting down.
AATTGGATTCCTTTTTATTTTTGAGTGCTCTCAAGAAAACCAGCCATAAATACAAAAAGAAATCCTTCAAAAAATTTCAGCAATGCAATAATATCAACATTAAATGCGGAATACATGCATTCATACATCGCATCGTGCCAACATACATACTTTTTTCTGGAGTACCATTATTCAATACATTAGACATGAATGCATGAGAAAAAAACTGAATAAAATAAAATATATGTACTCTGACTGAAGAAGGAGAAGAAGCGAAAGGAGTTTCCAGTCAATTATCCGTGACGTGATGGTGGAGAGGATGCGGAAGGTGTAAAAACCTTGCCAACATGCATATTATTATTATTCTCATGTAAAGAAATTTTTCTCCACACAATTCAAATCCATAAAGCAGTTGAATCGAGCTTTTTGGTTGCTCGGTGGAATGGTGTGAGAATAACAAAAGAAAGGAGAAGAAAAAATACGTTAAATCCATAAAGGATTTTTTTCTTGTAAAGCCCGGGACAGCTCAACTCAACTAACTCAGAGAGAGAGACACTCAAAGAAAAAAATCCATTCTGTTTGATTTCTATTCAGAGAGAGAGAGAGTATACCTTATATGCATATATATTAGATTATGTTTCTATATGACATTCTCACGGAGAGCAGTATAATCGAAAATGTCAACGTCAACGATCACTTGTGAGCGTCAACTCATGAAAAATTAGGAGGTTCTTTCTTTCCTCACCATTTTCTCTTCAACAACCGGCTAGTAGGCTGTACTCTGTACTGCCAAACCATCTTGCAGCTTTTTCTCAAGAAAACCCAACCTATGCCTTATTTATACGTTACATCACTGACCATATTATGTAGCACACCTAAATATATAAGTTATTCAAAGTTTAAATTGAGGCCGAAGTTTGGTTTTCGGTTACATTAATATTTAGAAATAGGTGTGTAACTATGTTGGTTGGACTGTACACTTTACATTTATGGCTTTGTGAGGAGAAGGTGGATGGAGACGATGATGTAATGTGGTTGGTTCCACCACCGCCATACATGCATAATAATATCATATGCAAAAAGGTTCTTGTCTCCACTTCACCGCCTTCAAGAAGAAAATCCCTTGCTTCTTCACTAGACAGAGAGTCTGTCACACAGATCTCAACATTTTGCAACGCTCGATTGAGCACTGTTCATCACCACTATACCACCACAAGAACAAGTTGAAAAACTTATTTTTTCTTTTGGTTGAAGAAAAAAAAGACGACAGTAAAAAAACTTGCTTTCTGTCATTATGCCAAGCAAAAAGAAGAAGAAGAATAAGTGAAGCTTCTGTTGCTTTGGGGGAAAAAGTCATGTGATATATTGTATGCATGCATGTTTAGATCTCAATACCTCAATGTCGTATCAACATCAAAATTTTGTGTGTGTAAAGTCATTATTTTAGAAAGAGGACCTTTAAAAAAATAAACGTGTTGAAAAATAATAAATAAAAAAACCGAACCGAAGAGTGAAGGCGGTTTTTGAATTCAAAGTAAAATGAATGTTGTCACAACATAAATCTTTGTCAAGGAAAAAAGTTGTAATGTGACAAAGAGACAAGTAGTGTGTATTTTTGTAGGGCACAACCGCAAAAACCTGTTTTTCTCGGTTTTACCTGAGTTTTCACAGAAAACAAATGTTCAAATATTACTTAATAGGGGTGTAATTAGAAAATCAAATATAAACTCTGAAAAATAACATTTTAGGCCTTTGGGTAATTTTCTTTATAAAATAATAGATAATTTCTGAGAAAACGACTTTATTTCCAGTTTATTTGATGTTTTCATTGAGAAACTTGTTATCTCTGTACCAAATCAAAATAAAAACGGAAGAGAGAAATGTGCTATTATCTTTGTGCCACCGAACTAACCTATTGATAAAAACTAACGGTACTAGTACTTTTATGTGTACCATTTTTTCTATAGATTTTTGAAAGAAAATAAAGAAGTCCTTATTGAGATTAACAAGTGAGCCATGCCATGGTGAGCAAATCAACAGTCACTGGTCCAGCAGCGAAAAAATGTAAGGCAATGAATATGACCAAATGGAATGGATGGCTTTGCTGTGTGAACAGCTGCAAAAATACAGAGTTAATCTATAGCCTTTCTCACAAAAAAATAAAACTTATGGTCAGCAAAATAGTCGGCGACAGACAACAAGACACCAAATCAACTCACGTCGATGTGACAATCTGTAGTCCAACCTTCCAACAATATGGTGCATAAGAAAACCAAGCTATGGGCCTCATCTACAAGTTTTGAAGAAGGCTTAATTTTCAATGTTTTAAGCGAGGCGCATGCTAAGTTTCTTTAATGAACAACAAAAAGTCATAATCTTACAGCTAGATAATATCGAACAATTTATATGCTCGTTTGATTGTTTTTTCTTCCTTAAGTTGTGTAGTAAATTTACTATATCTGAAGAAAAAAAGAGTTAATGGCCAAAAATATTTTTATCGACTGATAGGATCAACAATGTTTGGAATAGCTGTTTTTTGTCTGAGAGGGAGAGACAAAGAAATAAAGGATAGACAGTACTTATAGAAATGTGACTCCTAAAAAAGGGATCAGTTTAGAGATTGCAGAAAAAGAAGTCAATAGCTTTTGTCATATTCTTTTCCTTTCCATCTCCTTTAATAACTGAGAAAAGAGCGAGTAAACGAGGTAATCAAACAGAACACACACTACGACACAGGGAAAAAAGTACAATCGATCCTTCCTCGGGAAAAAATAATGAAGAAAGAAAGAAGATCTCTACTTTCTTTTCTGGTTGCTCTTCTTTTCTGAGTTGAGATTGTGATTGCATCGCATCTCTTTCTTGCAAATAATATTCTCATATCAAACCTTCAGCAAAATTCTTCCCAATATCTTTTGACATGTAATATATTTATACACACTACTTTTTTCTTCGACAACATCCACTTTATTTTGTTCTTTATGTGCTTTTTGTATGAAAACAGAAGAGAAAATTATAGCATTTTTTTCTGATCCTAAACAAATTTTCTTTCTTCTTGATACTTAATATATTATGCATATAGTGATACTGCAATCATACAAGTAATCTGCTAACTTTGTCTGGAAATTTATAGAAAAACCCAACATATGCCTCAAAATTAGTCGATTTAGATTAAAAAGATAAGTGCCATGAAGTATTTAACGAGGCCTAAGCTAGGGTTTTTACATGAAAACTGGTGTAATATTTTTGGTGAGACTGTACGTTTGACATTTTGTTTATCGATCTATCAGTTATCTTAAAAGAAGCATAAAAAGTTTGAGATTTTTTCCCTCGCTAACTTAAGTTTGTAGAGAAGTGACGTCTCATATAATAATCAAAGGGGAAAGACGATCCGGTAAAAAACGAAAAGAATGATTGTCTGATTATTATTATGAGATAGGTAGGTATAGCAGAGTAATAAAAAAGTTTTTTTATTTGGCTTCTTACCGTTCCCATTTGATTGATTGGGAGACGATCCGGCTGCGCTCGTTCGAAACTGATGCACTCTTGACCTGAGCCAAAAGCCAGCCATCGGGGAGAACTGGCTTGAGCTTTGCGACAAAGACCGCGTACTGTACATCTGCAATAATAACAATAATACACGAACAATTAAACATTTAATTTTAACTTGAAAGTTAAACAATTAACAAAAAGCGTATATATCTGCATATTATTCATTTTTTTCGCAAATAGTTTTCCTTTTATAGAACATTTTCAAGAGGAGGGAAAAAATCAGCAAATTAATTATTTTCCTTTGAGGTAAAAAAACGGTTACAATTGAAATTTTCAGGACCAAACTTGGAAAAAGGCAATTTATCAAGTTGCCAAAAGGGTTTTCATAGAAAAAATATTATTGTGAATTGATTTGTTTTTTAGTTGTATGGCATAGCCATCATATTTTTTTCGCAACGGTGGTGGTCTTCTGCCAAAGAAGGGCAAAAGAATGAAGTTACTAACAAAAGCAAAGTGTCCGTTACAGAAGAGAAGAGTATATTGCTTCATTGTTTTATTTTGCCATACATGGCCATCCAACAATACAATGACTACATATAGAAATATAAGTGCGTAACATACATGTATTCAATTTAATTAACCGCTTTTCAAGATAATTATTAAGTGTCGTCGTCGAGGTACAATATGGTAAAGCTTTCACGATTACTATTTAATAGCTAATGAAAAGAACAATAGACACATTTTTCACTTGGCTTAATGTCCCCAAGTGAAATACATATAGATACATACATACACAATATACACGCATATTGCACTACAGATGATTTGTATGCTTGGCATGCCGTAATATTGTCCAAAAAATATTTGGAAAGAATCATATTTTTCTTACAAAAGTCCTTAATAAAAAATATGATAGAAACAATAAAGCGGTAGTACTATTGGATATGTTTTTTCAGAGGGAAAATGCAAGGTTTGCTTTTTTTCTGGTAAAATATCAGCGGCTCGTTTTTGCTGGAATTGCAGACAGAAAGATTTTTTTTACTCGTGACTTCTGTGAAAGATATTTTTTGGTGTGGTGGATGAAACCCGAAACCCAATCAAAAATATTGTTGGGTTGGCTATATTTTATGATAGAGAGACTACAATGACGGGACGATGTACAGCATATATACATGAATTGAAGTTTGAAATATCATACCATTTCATAAATATATGAAGATTACATTACATTGCATCATGTTTTTTTTGATAAAATGACAATTGGAAACTTGATTGAAATGACCATGATGATCAGAAGGCTTTTGTGTATCATTTTTTGGTGAAATTTGAGCAAAAAAAGGCAAATTACTGTGACCAGACCAGTGACCACAATTGATATTCATTTCATTATGGTTATGATCATCATCATCATCATCATTGGATCAGCAGCAGCAGAAGCAGTATCGATTGCTGTGCTGTTTCTCTGTTCCATTTCAATACTCAAAAAATTTGACAAAAAAAACATTTTATTTCCCAGAGCAGTTTTCTCCGAAATACATCGTTGCTTGTATTATAGCATGAAAATAATAATGAATAAAAAGCTTAATATATAAAAAGGCTTTTTAGTAAAATACTTTTCTCTTTTATCTTTTTCCAACGGGGTTTTTCACCCAATCTCATTAGCATGGCTGTGTGAAACCTCGGAAAAGCACGCACATTTCTAACCACCTTATATTCACACAAACAGCTTCTCCAGAAAATACATATACATAAAAATATATGTATTGGATTTTCTTTTTCTGCGAAAATTATATACAAATATAGTGAATCAATGGAAACTAAACCATAGTTCAATGTACTGTGCTACTGTGAAACACTGACAATGAAAAGTTGGTCGTCGAAATAGCGGCGGAACTAGGAAAATAGGAATTCATTCTTGGAGTTTTTTGGAGGTCATTACATAATATGAATAAATATATACGCAGGCTATATTATATATATTTGTCTTTCATCCTTTTCAAAAGACACAGAGAACACTGGGAAATGTCCCAAAAAATGGTTTGAGGTTCGGGTGACGGTGACATTATGCGGCTGTTTCATAGTAAAATGCACAAAAGGGAAGCAATGTGTCACTTAGCATCCAGTTTAGTTATTAGAATTAGATATTGAGCGAGAAAAAAAGACACTTGAGATGCTTTGCAAGTTTTAAAAGAGAGTTTCTCTGGAATGTTGACAACTGGCCATGTGATAAGATAGGGGCCGGTGGTTAAATGAAAATCAAATGGATATATCTAACCAATAAGCTGATATATTTTACAATTTAAGGAAAATGTTTGGGGGTCACCGAAAAAAAACTGAATAAAAATTCATACTCTTGCTGGTTATCTAATAGCTAGGGATCGTGATCATCATGAAACCACCAAAAACTGATAAAAGCTAAGCCAACAGCCTACTTCCATTCTTTACAAAAAAAATAATAATCAAATAAGTTTCCAAATAAAAGCTTGTCTACCTAACACATCATCATATCATCCTCAAAACACCACACATGTTATGCAATGCATGTATTTTGCTTTGTAATCATAACTTCGTCAGTCAAGTCACTCATATCAAAAGTATCACCACCATACCAAAAAAATTACATCAAAGCTATCAAGTCTTTAGAATGCAATGCATTAAAAGCAAACAGAGATCAAGAACGACACGACACGGGGAAAAATATTCAATATGAATTTTGATACCAAAAAAATATGCATATGGTTCACAAAATCTTCCAAAAAATCTCCTTTTGTGATCTGATCTCTTTGCTGATGATTATAGTAATAGCGTGTGTGCATGCACTACAGCTGGACTTGACTTTTTCTCTTCAGAAATTCAGAAACATTAGCCAAAAATGAGAAAGGACACATTCACTCTTCTAAACACAAGCTTTTTATGACATGTTCAGAAAAAAGCGTCATGTTCAAGAAACCAGTCGTATTTTATCGTTATAAAACCATTTGGGAATATATCACTCACCAAAAAATACCATAGCAACAAACTTCCCAAGTTAAAGGATCCATCCACAAAACAAGTTATGACAAAAATTAGAGATCACGAGCGAGCGTACGAAATTTCTGAGGTTGAGTTTTTTTGATAACATATTTCATGAATGGTCCCCAAACTAACTACTGGATGAACATCGAAGACTAAGGACAAGTGCGGGTATCATTTTTTATGTAGTATTTTAGTATTATCAAAAGTGAGAGAAGAAGGGAAACCCTAAAAATACCACGGAGCGACCAACCGTCTGCTGCTACTAGCATCATCATCCCAACTGTCGTGTGTACTAAAAAAGAAAGAGCCGACTACTCAAAGTGTAGCCAACACTTTTATTCAACACCAATACCACCGCCGCCGCCACCAATGCCATTTTAATGCACACTGACATTATATTACATTAGAGAGAGATACAGCGAGAGAGAGAGCATCTTCCTTTTTCTGAATTTGGCAAGTTTCAGCTGAAGAAAAAATGAATTCCTGTTTAATATAATTTCAAGTGGTGATGGTAGGGAAAAAAAGTCTGACCCAGGCCATACATCACTTTTTTCCAATAAAGCGTCCACCAACAGCAGCGAAAGAAGAATGGGAGCAAAGTCATGAGATTGAGAAAAAACGTGCATTTTTAGAAAAGAAGGGAGAAAATTGGCTGGTGAAGCAGAGCATCTGTGGATGAACAAGAGATAGAGGAAAAGGGCCACAGTTGCAAGAAAATGAAAGCAAGGAAGAAAAATATATAAAATGGAAAGAGAAGACGAAGACGGAAAAAGCAAAGAGCAAAAAAAGGAATACAGATGACAAAGCTGTTGTGTAAATGCTATATAGCTATGAGCTGAACTGTGTGCGTTGCAGTGCAGGTCATTCCACTTTTCCAATGAAAGAAAATATTATTTATAAGCAAGATTTTTTTATGTATATCATAACAGTATGGAAAAGTGGAAGAGGAAATGGAGACACGGAGAAAAAAATGGGGTTAAAGGGTTGAATTCGTGAAAGCTTGTTCGTGATGATGATGATCATGATTGCATGATGCATATAATTTCTTTTGAAATACATTTTAAAACATGGAAGTGCCTGGGAATAAAAACACGTGAAAAGATGAATGTTTGTGAATGGTAGATTGGATGGAGGATGGCGAATTATAACATTAATTTTTAGTGAAACACTTTAAACATTAATATTTAAATAGACGCTATCCTGTTTACTTGGAAATATTCCACCCACACATCTCTAAATTTCCGGTTGTTGTCTAATATAATAATAATAATAAGTAAAATGGGTAAAGCTTCAAGATTTTTGGAAGGAATATACATACTCACATATAATACATACCTAATAATTTATTAATGCTGGAATCATGTAGACAGTCAGATTTCCAGAAAAAGAGGAAATGGAAGAAGTGGGTTTGAATTTCATTTTCGTCCCATTTGACTCACTTGACAACTTTATAAAAGCTCACTACTAACTTGTCTCCTCACTTCACACATTTCTCCGTATTTTAGTGAGAATCATCAAAACACAGTTCCTTCCAAAAAGCATAATATGTATAAACACATATCACATATATACACATATTCGTGGAGTATTCATCTTGTCACCTTTCCACTTTTTACAATGTACAAACTGGCGTGGAAGTGGAAAGCGTAGTGTTGAGAATATATCCCAATTACCATGTCAACAAGGTAAGTCATCCGATGACCAAGAAGAATGCCATTTACTTCCGATGATGAGGAATGAAATAAAGTTGATGAAAAGGAGAGCATCATCATCATCACTCACTTAACCAAACAACCAACTTGACTTTAAGAAGTGTTCAGCGTTCCTTCGTTTCCTCTACAGGAAATCTCTAACATTCGTTTCCTCCATTTCAGCGTTACATAAAAACACCTTATTATTTTCTTCATTTTATTCCACTCAATATAGCTTGTACGCAATGTGAAGACAATAAGTTGTTATAGGAAACCAGAAGAGCTTCCTCCAGAGCAGACTGCCTTAAATGCATCCTATAAAATGCGATCATGCATAACTAATTTTTTATGTCAAGTAATCACTTTTGTTTGTCATATGAATCAATACATCATATAGCATAAATACATGGATTGTACACACACAAGTAATACAATAAGTAAATATATGTGTGCATTGAATACACACATAATTTTAACATTGTGGTAGGTTTTTTGTACATAAACATTGCAAATTTACAAAGTGTATTTGATGTACAAATTGCCTTTCTTCAAGTTAAGACAACCGAGAGCTGAAGAAGAAGAACGAGACACGAGAGTTTTTTAAGATGGCCGTGTCGAAAAAATGGAAACCAATTTTATTTTGCAGAAAATATTGAGAAATTATTATTTGGAGAACGTACTTCGCTTAAATCTGCCATTCCAATGGAGAGCTCAAGCAAAGCAGTGAACAGAGAAGGAAAATAGGTATCTGTAGAATTTAGTTAGCTTGCTCGTAAGAAAACCTCAGAAGAAGCGAGAAGAAGCTTGGCCGCAGGCCCGATAGTTGTGTCAAAATACAATACATTTCTTATACGAATTATTTTTTGGGGAAACCAATTGAGGACCAATTAGTTAGGATAATGTACTCTACAAACAGAAGCTTCTTGTTTTAACTGTACTCACTCTCCCGCTATATTAAATATTTAATGTTGTTGAGTCTGAGTGAGTCGTCCAATGTCAGTAATGTCACGTCACACAACACAATTCACCGCAGCTGCTACTGTTCTTGGTACATTTTGAGATATTGATATGCAGCACACAAGTGTGAATGTGAATATGTATATTTGTCACGCACGTATTATTATTGTGACATGACATGGATATGTGTGTTTTCCTGACTTGATCATTAACACCTAAAAACAATATCAACTACATGTCCGTAAACCTGCTGTCAACATGATGTTACTGAGAACACGACGATGTGACTCTCTCTCTCTCTCTTGTGTTGTGCTACATGTTTTGTTTTGAATAATTCATAAATATTTCATCATCATCGTTGTCAAAGGCAACTTGAAAATGTATTTCGTATTTCCATATTTCCATCATCACCAAACCAACCATCCTCATACAAAAAGATTCATAAGTTGACTTTACTTCCATTTCACCATCATCGTCATCGCCATCATCATCTTTGGCATAGTCAACGGAAGTGGGAGCAATAGAGTAACTTTGTATACATTATACAGTGATGATGATGGCGGCGGTGCTGGTGTCACTCTTTTACTATTATTATTGGAGAGAATCTAAAGTACTTCTTCTTCTCTATCCATTTTATTGGCACTTGAAAACGGTCGTAAGTGTGAATGACAGAAAACGCATCAGTCTTCTTTGTATTTCTCCTTTATTCGTTACAGACAAAGCCAAATTGCACAAGGTGATGGTGGAGATATATGGAAGTAGACAAGACAGGATGTCCTCGTGGTTTCTTCCATTTACTAGACCAATGTTGTTGAATGTAGACCATGTCATGTCATCAATCTCAAAAGTACATATACTGTGGTGTGGGATGCATATATATGGCTATTATTATATAAGGTCATATACCTAGTCTCTTGGAAAAGGACAACAGGAAAAGTACTTGATGCCAAGGCATGCCACCACAACAATAATAATATCAGAAGGAAAGTAAAAACAAGCTTATGAAAACATTACGCAAAATGAATATACACAGCGGTGGTGACGACGGTGACGGTGTCTTGGTCTTGTGGCTCACTTATTTCTAATGTAGCATGATAGCAATGATGGCTTGGAAAACAAAACACACACACACACACACTCTCACTCCACATAAACTTTTAATATAAAAGGGTTAAGTACGGGGGAAATTGGGATGAAGCTGAATGAAAAGCGACAAGAGTATAAATGTGTCTGAGGATGAGACTAGGCCATACCCATTATTAAGGTACATGTCCACAAAAAATGTACAGTTTTTAATATAGCTGATGATGTGATGATGTTATTGTGTGTGCCGGGAAAGTAAAGTAAAGTACGTGACGCTGTGTGTGTGTGTCTACTATGTACACATTGTAGAATCCAATCCACCTACATAGCCAGGCTCAAAGTTGCAAGCTCAGTATTGGCTGGATTATTGTACTCTTCTCTGATATTCCAGGGATTTGTGCAAGTCACTTGACTTGACTGACTTTGTTTGGGAATCCTGCTGCAATATTGGCAATATTGATGTACATATATAATATAGCACCGGTGTGTTATTGCGTTGCATAATATATATTAAAAAGGGTTATTGGGAGCATAAAAAGCACGCATAGTAGAGATAATACAGAGAGGTAATATAATAATAGCAAATTTTAATGTCACTTGAAGGAAATGTGTGACAAAAGCTGCCGCGAAACAAGATATTATTTTAGATAGAGAAAAGGGATAATAATATACATACACATGTGCTTGTGTGCATATTAGAAATATTAGTATGATCATGTAATATAGTATATATGTACGTGTATATTGCATTTCGTGTTTCTAATTTTCAGTAGGAAGCCTCATAAAAAATATGGAGGATGGAGAAGATGTAGGGAGCAAAGCAGGAAGCCAAAGTAATAATCAGGTTCTTCATCTCTCTTGTGCCGAAATGACTTGATAAGGACGAGCGAAGATCAAATGAACCGATTTACACTTCCTATCTTCTCTCTCTCTCACTTTTCTGTTGTTTTTAGCTCGCCCATTTCCACCCCATTTCTTTTGACAGGCATGGCATGGCATGGTAGACCAACAAGAAGAAGAAAACTCTCCAATTTTTTTTGGAGTAATCATTACCATCATCTTCATCTTTTGGAAGAACAATAATAACAACAGCATTATTTCCCCCTTCTTATTCAACTTTTTCCTTTATTCCAGAAAGAAAGGATGCGCGTTGATGATGAAGACGCGTACTCTGCATTAAAATAGGCACATGTTACAGAATATAATCCATCTAACTTTATGATAACATATTAAACCCTTCTGGATTTATTTATGCTACACATTTGTATTTTTCCTTGGATCATTTCTTAATTGGTTTGCTAGGATATAAAAAAGAGTTTAGTATTTCCAATCCAATCAAATATTGTATTATTTACCACGTGTTTACTGGAAAATAATAAATTATTAGGAAATCCTGTCTGAAATGGGAAATAAATTGATAAAAAGTTTAGTAGAGAGCTGTGTATAGTACAAAAACGTTTGATATATTTTTTAAAAGGGCAAACTTTACAAAATGGTAATTATATTTATGGAGTGCCGGCATAAATTGATCAATTTTCCTGTCTAGAACGACAGGGAAACTAAAAGTTTATTTATTCATGTAGTAAACGTCAAACTTTTTACGAAACTATGTTATGTGTGCTTCAAGTTGAAAGAGAAAAAAATTGCATAAAAGCAAAGCAAGCTCAGCAACAAATTAGCCTTCCATCCTGTTTTTGATCGTTATGAGTAATCGTCGTTCACACACAACGTTATCATCACAGCTTACATTGCAAAATATTCTCGACGCTGCTGGATGACTAGATAGAAATTCAATTTTGTCATTTTTCACCGTAAAACGTTCCATATATTCATCTAAATAGTATTTTTTGGTCTAATAGTAGAGCATCTTCATATGCTTGACAGGAATATTCCAAGAAATTATTTCTGCATTGCATCGTTATCTTCATCATCAACATCATCATTTGGCAATGAACTATTTCCTTGAATGAAATAAGTAGCTATAATTTGATTTTCTGATTATGTTATGCTGTAAAGCTTGTACAAAAAGTAAACCTTTTTTGAAATATTTCTGCAGAAAATAAATGTAAGTTTGCATGTTATGCAGATTTACACATGCATAGCATTTACAAAACATGATCATCTTGATCCCAAAGAATAAAACCGACAAGGAAAAGAAGGACAATGAAAGTTTGTTCGGGAACAAGTCTCTCCAGCAAAAGTTGTGCTTGTGTGACCACACAAGACAGGGCGGAAAGTTGACAGTGGTGATTTTACTTCCTCTACTTTTCTCTCCAACTCTTCTCTGTTTGCTGACAAGCTTTTTGTTTCCTTGTTACATCTGTCATATAAATGTTTCTTCAACTTTTTAGTTGACTTGTGCAAGAACTAGTGAAAAGTCAAGCCATCATCACCACCTCACCAAAAACATGCATGTCCAACAATCCCTGTATTCATGTCACTTATTTTAATAAAGCCATGGCCATGGCGAGCAAAAATTTAAAAAAATGTTCAATCCAAATTCTGGCGAAAATTCACGCAAAAGTTGTAGATATTTTGGAAATGTATCTAATATTTCTTGGAATATACCTCCAATAAAATATCAACCATCAAGTATGTTTATTTATTGAAGTTTTTAAGAGCTAGAGGGAAAGATTCAAGTTTCTTTATAATATCCTTTGGCACTACAGACACAAAAATGGAAAAACTATCAGGGCACCCAACACGACGCCATTTTTGAATTTTATGTGCAACTATCAAGTCAACTCAGAGATGATCATGATCACAATGTTATAGGAAAGTCTTTCCAGTCTTAACTTTTTTTACAAGCTATGATCACGATGATGATGATGTGACTATAACACACGTTTTTTATGCATAGCCTCAGGCAATCACTCCACACAGTTTAAAAAGCATACGCGCTAATACAAAAGCACAAAAAAACTGTGAGGCAAAGCTAGTTTTCTTGAAGACTATTATTATAGTTTATACACTTCTGTATATATTTAACCGTCAGCAAAAGTAGTATCCATTCTATCCAGTTATTTTTTTGTTCAGGAAACCCCAAAGGACGAGTCTTTCATCCGAAAGCGAGAAAGAGAGAAAATGAAAGAAGAACAAGTTTGTGTGGCGGTGGTAGTGGAAAGCGTGTCTCTCTGTGACCAACCACCACCTACACAAAAAAAAACTTGTGATTTCTCTTTCATTCATTCAGCAAGCTTGTCCAAAAACATAAAAGTTGAAGAAGAAATAAGAAAAAAAGAAGGGTTTTCCCATCTCCATCCAAACACCACCACTACCACTGCTTTATTTACATCGTCATAAAAATCCTTTCAAAAGGGAAAAGCTAGTTCAAAAAATAAACTTGTGGAAAATATTTTAAGGAAATATATATTTATAGATGTATATGTGTATATTATGATCATCGTCATCATCATACCCACTTTTTTTGAAGAAAAGTCGCTCTTGTAATATAACCAGAAAGTCAGAGAGAGAGAGATGGAGAGAGATCATCAACTAAATCGTAAGAAGTGGAGCGAGTAATAAAGCAATAATAACGCCGACGTGAGCCATTCCCCACCAACAACTTTTAGCAATCACAGCAGCATAGTCATAATCCCATAATGCACTTGTGAATGTGTAGCTATGTTACAGTTACAACTATTTTAACTCTTTCCTTTTTTTTATTTTCGCTTGGCTTTTCCATCTCTGCATGGTTTTCAGGTCGATGATAGCTGCTGGGGGAAAACGTACAGTAAAATAGCTTTTCTAGCTGGAAAATCAGAGCAGCAGTCAGCAGTGCACCAAGCACGCAGTCATAATTTCACACAGCGAGAAAGATGGGTCGTTATTATTACTTCTCGTGACGATTTTTTTTTGTCTTTTTACAATCTTAAAAATAACGGAAGAAATAATTCTGAAGTCAGGTTTCATTCAAATTTTCAATGTACTTATGATTCATTCAATATTTAACTGTTATAAGTCTATTATATAGTAATATCGGCCAATAAGCTTTTTCCTCAAAAGATCCACAAAATGGAACAATTTTGTTTCTGCAGAATAACTTCCTGTTTATGCACCTTGCATAAATGTATAAGCCTTTAAATATATTAAAATATAAAACAAACATATGTATATGTTATATATATTCATTCAAGTTTAAAAAGAAAAGTTGAGAAAACATGAGAGCGAAAAGTTTTCACTATTCAAATATTCTTGTACACTCTCCAAAGTACACTGATGAATGAGCAAGTCACAAAAACAACAAGAAGGTATATAGGTAGAATTTCAAACGTGACTCCACGCGACAACTGCTTTCTTCTTCTTTTGAGTTTCTATTCGCCTTATTGTGGATGGAGTAACTTTACATTTTGGTTTTGTGAGTTTATTTGTTGGGAAAAGGAAGAACTTGTAAAAACAGAAGCTCAAAGCCAGCAAAGAGCATATAAGTTTAGGTGTATATGTCATGTATGTATATATTGTAGGTGGAGGAGGATAAGGAAATAAGCTGCTGTTTTTAGCAGCGCATGTATTTATGTGTGCGTGTACCCGCATAAACTGAAAGTCAAGTCAGGTCATCCTAAAGTTAAAACATCCAATATAACACCACCACCATCAAAAATTGCATCATATTCAACAAGGCTTTAGCACAAGAAAATCCTCCCTCTTTTGACAAACAGGGAAAAAGGCCAGTGGCCTGTATAGGCTACACCATACACCATTCTTTTCCACCACCAAAGCAACATCAAAAAAGGAAAATATAATAAAGTTGCCATTCTCCTTGTTGTAGGTATACACATTTGTGTTGTGTGAAAGAAGGAGAATGAAGAGAAGTGGACAAGGTGAAATAAACCGGAAAGGATTTAATTTAGAGAAAGAAATATGCTTCGCACTTTCACAAGTCATGTTACAACGACACCAACAAAACAACACAAAAGAGTAGTAACCTAATACCTATTTATGTATACATGGCCATTAACCACCACCGAATAGAATTGCCCATGTTTTTACCATATTATTTCTCAGAACAGCTTACTTACATCATAAAAAATATATATTTAAAAAATGCACACACTCCAACCAAAAAGAAACAAGAACAATAACAAATGTCATGAAAGGGATTTGTAATGCATTGGTATACACTCTGACCAGGTAAGCTTATTAAGGAAACCAACCATAGGCCTTTTTTCAAGCATGTAAGGTAATGAGACCATTTTGTATCACTAAATATTTTATGGTTGGTTACCTTGAAAAGCCATAAAAATGTTGGTTTCGTTACATGTTATGCTTTATGTCTGTCGGCATTTTTTTCACCAATTTCATTCATTCGCTCAAACAGCGAAAATTATTCACTCTCTTGTTTAATGACAATACTGTATTTTTAGTGCTTTACTTTCATTTTTCTGATTTCATTTTTTTTTGCACTACTTCCGGGATATTTACAAGTATACATATTATACAATCTACGTATTTATTGTAATTTTTTATTCCAAAAGTAAAAGTCGAGACAGAAACATTGTAAGATTCCGCCTTGTGCGCATAAATTAGCATGTGGTCAGTATTTTGAGTAGCGGTGAAAAAAGGGAAAAAAGCGTGACTTAATTTTGACTTGGCGCACAACCCATTTTTCCTTTGTATTTTTTACTATTACGCAACATAACGTGTCATACAAAATATGCATGCATGTAATTTGAACATGCTGAGTATATTTTCGTTTTTTACAATGTTCACACCAACACCTTTGAAAAACGCAGTGTATTTTTTATTGTGACTGCTGCCATTTTCCATTTTATTTTGGCTGTTTGGTTTGTTGTGTAAATCAATACTTGGTTGACTTGACAGGTTTATTTTTTTCCAGTAGCACGTTTACGTATGGAATGATGATGATCAGCATCAAATAAATAAATAGGTATACACACACATACCTGCTTACTTAACGTCAAGTGTTTTTTTTCGGAGAATGAAGCCATAAAAACCATTAATATTCACTACTGAATGGATATACAAAATATTTCACCCCAAAAAACCCATTCGATTTTTTTTCGTCAGATAAAAATAAAATTTATCCACTTATTTTTCCCTCTTATTCACCAGCTATTTATTTTGTAGGGGTAAAAAATTGTGAGCTGGTATAGTATACTAGCAGCAATAATTGAGCCTTTAAAACATTTTTAGTATTGGAAAAACACCTTCTCAAGATGCCATTACTCTTTTTCTTCATGATCTCAACTGAACTGAACTGCAAATATATTATAACTGATTGTTAGAGAGATGAAAATAAAGTGAGAGAAATTACCTGCTGATTACTCTCCTACCCGACCATTTAAACCGATTAGGCATCAATCGTAAATTTTGCTCACTTTTAAATGTGTACTCTACCAAATGACTAAACTGCATAATATGTATGTCATCATCTGCTGCTACGCCACACAGTGCTAGTATGCCTCATTCTGAAGAAAATGACAGAGAAATGAGCTGTTTTACTGCTTTGGTGAAAGTAGAGTGAGGTTGGTTGGTTGTGAGGGAGAAATGATATTACCTCGTTTGCTCTCTCTCTTTACCCTGTTCTGATGGAATATAAATAGGAAAAGTGAGAAACTGGCTAGTTTAGTAAAAAGGTAATGTCCAGACATTATGTCTGCTATAAAATGAAAAGAAATGGGTAGTTTTCCTCGAACAGGAGCAAAGACTGCCATAGAATGAATAAGGAGCCAAGGAGGAAGGAAGGATGAGAAGATGTGTTGGTCATTTTAAAATACTGGCCATATTCTCCACACCACCATCACCACCGTCCTTTTGTGCACTTTTACAATAAAATACAGACCAAGCCAGGCCAAAGCCGAGGACCAGGCCAAAAGACACACAGGCCACAGCTGTTAAGACAAGTAAAAACGGTCTTTTGACCGACCATATGAACAATTGTGTATCATGGTTGGATTATGTGAGAGAGAGGGAGAGAGTGTGATGGTCTTTTTTTATATTTTCACAGCAAGAGACTCAAGAAAAGTGAAGGAAGAAAAGGAAGGATATTATTTTATCCTTGTTCTTGTTCCGCTTATTTTACTGTCTATATAACTATCTTTTTTAGTATTTTCTCTGTCGACTGGGTTTTTAATGTAGTGCTACAACCTTATTTTCAGATGAAAGAGAAAGATAGGCAATTAAATGCAAAAGTAGCAGTAAAAAAATACCAAAAGGCTTGTGTATGCATTTAATAGCCTCGTGTGTGTCTTGTGTGATGACATGACATTTTGTAAAGCAAATGTATGTACAGTTACAGTGCAAGCAATAAAATGCATGGCTTTTGTGAATGTACTTATTAATTGGGAAACCCAACTAACTACCATGGCCACAAACGTGTAAATTAAATAAAAAATAGGATTTTAATTTTTGTAACTTTTTGAAGATTTTATTAATAAGCTTAGAAAAAAACCTTGTGTACTTTTTTTGAAGTGATATCAACGTCAACTGTTCAAGTAAATCTCTTTTTTGTGAAAAAAAAACTTTAAAAAATATTATTATTCAGGTCATGGGGGTGGTAAGAAGATAAATTGTGCAATATACAAAACAAGTGGAAAGCAAAAAAAGGAGAGACAAGGAAAAATTTGGTTTTCTTGTAAACACACCTCAAAAATACACCATAACACTGAGAAACGACTCCACACTAGAACCTCCCCCCCCCCTCTCCAAAAAACGAGAAAATAAGTTTTTCTACTTGTTTTCTCGACTTTATTCTTCTTTAAAAAAAGTAGAAGAAGGAAAACAAAAGAAACTCCTCAAATCTTCCATCAAGCCTTTCGTTTTACTGTTATGCTGTTATACTGTTTTTTTCTTGCTATTCTTCTCTTTTCAAACTCAATTTTTACATTTACTCCAGTACGAAGAGTGATCGTGATATCTACAAGAAAACAAAGTTACGAGATTTTTTTATTTCTTTTGACATGACCCACAACATGATAGAAAGGGCTTCCTACCAAGTTCCTCAACTTTATATTTTTATACTTTTTTTTCTTGCTATTCCACTTACTTTTACTTCCTTGTTTTCTCCCTCCCACCCACGCAAATGAAAATATTTCTCGCGCTATGCATTTCCATGCATTAAACCTCTTTAAATTAATAATTGTCCGGTTACCACTTAATGCCATCGTACAAAGCAATTAAATAGTCGAAAATGGACACAAACCAGCTGTTATTCAGATGATAAGAAGATTTTTCTCGAAACACATATGCACGTATAAATGTTTAACATCATTACCACGTACCCTTAAAGCTAGTTAGTTAATTCATGAGATGGCTGTGATACGAATGCTGATTATATGGACAATAACATTCTTTTTAGCATTGCGTGAGATTTTTTTTCTCTCCAAAGGAAACATTTTCATTTACACGAGCATTCCAACAAATTTAGCCAATTGAGTGAGGGAGCAGACGAACACATAAGAAAACCGATTATAACTTTAGCACCACCACCACGACTACTACTGCGACGCTTGCTGGAAAATGCCAATGGGAATTAATTTTATTCAACTCAACTTTCTTTTATTTTCTCCCTCTGTCGTCTGCAGAGAATAGTTTTACCAAGATAAAAAAATACTTATACGCGTATATATTTGAGTTGCCTCACTGGTTTGGTTACTAATGAATGTCAGCAGAGAAGGGAAGGAAAAGGAAATGATGATACAATCTATTGTAGATACATTCAAACCTAATTTGTTCATTTAACAAATTTCAGATACAATTTGACTGTTGAAAAACTCATTGACCCAAGTTAGTACTATTGAAGGAAGGTACAATGTAAATTAATATGAGAAGAGACAGATAGGGAGAATGAAAGGGTTAAAGTTAAGAAAGACAAGTGTGTGTGTGTGTGTGTATGTATGCTTTACGAAGAAGAAAAAAAGCTGATTAAAACTATCGCTAAAGTAAACTAACCTTAATAAGGCAGTTCTTCTTCTTCTTGTTGAAGAAGGAGATGTGCTCTTGTAGAGAAAGCAGTGAGAAAATGTGAGTGAATTGAGCAAATGTTTCGACATTCCTCCTCTTCTCTCCTTCTCTTCTCCGGTAACACAACACAGTTTTTTTCGGAAGAAAAGGCTTAATTTGATTCCTAGTTTAACGCAATTTTCACCCAGCTTCTTCTATCTATTATGTCGCTGCTACTTGGGAATCTCAAGCCTTCTCTTTCTACATACTCGTTCGACGCTACGCGTACGAGCGCTACAATAAAATGGACCGTTTTTGTGAGATGTGAACAGATACAGTTTTTTGTGCTGTTTTTCTCCATCCCTTTTCTTGTAAACCATTTTTTATTGTTAACCTCTTGTTCCAAACATGTATATGCATGTATGAGTTTGAGTCTTTTGCTGTTTAGAAGACATGTTCTAATGACCCTAGGCGGATGGATGGATGTGATGCGTGGGTGGTTACTGAGTGAGCTCCAAGTGACCAGACAAGACTATTACGAGCGACCTTTCTTTTAAAAGGTAAATAATGGAAAGAGCCGTTTTTAATTTTGTAGAATTTAAATGATGAAAGTTTATGAGGAAGATAGCAAACATGTGGTAGTGGAGTTTATTTTGGGGTGGTTTGTTTAAGAAAATATTAAGTCGAACATGTGAGATTTTTAATTAGTGAATTGGTAGGTAAACAAGACATAACATTTATGTACATATAATTTAAGAGTTTGTTTTGTATAAATACAAAAGGTTTATGCGCAGCAAATCTTGAGGTCTGTTGTTTGGTTTGGTAATTACTGGTAAAAATTAATTTTACGAGCATTTCTTCGTTCTACAACTACCAATTTTACAACATATTTCCATGAAAATACAATTGATTTAAAATTTTGCATACAAAATAATGTTTACTTTGTAAAAATTTCGTTTAAAAAGGAAACTCATTTGCAACCACACTAAAGTCACGCAGTACGCATGTATTGGAATAAAACTTATAATTTAAAATGCAAAAATGTATTTTCTTACCTTTTCTCCAAGGAACACCATCCGCAGTAGGGATCCCTAGAGTTTAGACAGGTGCTGCAGTTTGAATGTCTTTCACATTGTTCCACCCGAATTTTGACAACCTGCATGGAAAAGAAAAACAGAAAAAGTTAATTTTTAGCATAGAATAGAATTATATCATTACCAATTAGAGAAAGAGTTCCCACACTTGTTTTAATCAAGTTTGAAATAGAAACTGGAAGAATTATTATGCTGTTTCCCCACTTATCATTATCATCCTTCTCTTCAGCACATTCAGAGAAACCTAATCATTGCCACTCTTCTTATTTCAAAGATAGTTTAAACGAGTTCCAAATATGGTTTCCTTAACAACCAGTCAGGATAGATATGTTCTTTAGATGTAAAGATAGGTATATATGCAACTTGTTCAATAAATTAAACTACAAAAAACAAATAAAACATGAACACACACACACATGTGCTACATTATTGCTTTATAAATTTCCTTGAAAAATATGTGCATTGAAAATAATTTCCATAAAACTTAATTAAGGAAACATTTTTTTGCATAATTTTTTTTCCTTTGTCACAGGCGAAACTCTTACTTTATTTTTTTGGCCTAATTAACTTTTAGTTGTATTACAAGGTTTGCAAAATAAATATGCATGTATGTATTAATTTGGCGGCATGATTTAGACGCTAAAGAAGAAAAAGGAAATAAAAGTTGAAACATATTAACTTTTATATATTTCTTCGGGTCATACATAATATGGGTTTTGTGTGAGTAGAGTTGCAACTTGGTTATTTATTTTTTTCTTTTGGAATGAAATAAAGTTTGGGGAGAGAAGGAAGGAGTAACCGAATACAAGTTTATTTCCTAGAGCAAATATACCAGCAACATGTATCAGAGAAGGAGTGGAGTAGCGTTTTAACTTATTAGCATATAAATAAATAATAAGACCCCTTCAACATTAATCCTGTTTAGATGGCAGTTTAATACCAGCCTAGAGTAGACATGGCGACATTTTACTTTAGCAATATGAATAACAATAATAACAATAGTTGAAAACTTATTACATCTTTATACAATATAACTGGCTATGTTTTTTATATTTACTTTGTGACCGACCATTTTAGGGGCTGTACTTTAATAATGTCACATGTTTGAATGGGAGGCGGGGGTGGTGGTGTGGTATTTGGAATCTTGTAGTAACTCAATAAATTGTATGAAAAGAAAGGTGAACAAAAAAAGTTGACGATTTTTTGAGAGTAACGTCGGTAAAGAATGCCGCATCGTACTAAAACATTTTTATTAACGGTGTTGTTGTATGGCGGCAATTTTTAAAAAGTACACACGCCTATTTTTTCATAAGAACACAGTTTTTCTTTGTGCTTTTCTAATTATTAAAAGTACTCAGTACACTGCTTCAATTTCAATTTTAAATTTATGATTAAGATTTTTACCTGAATTTGAATTCATAAAATATCTTTTGGCACATTGAAAAGAAAACAATATGTTATTATTCTGTTGTACACATATGCGTTTAAATATAATTACCATTTTACACTTTGAAACATTACAAACTCTTTCATATGCCAACTCATTTAAATTAAAATGTGCGAGAGATCGAAGGTGATAACAAGCATATACATAAAATGAACAGTGTAATAATTTACCCGTCACATGACTTATAACTAAAAAAGCAGTACCTTAATTGTTGTTACCATAATTATTACAAAATGTTATACCATGTCATGCATACAAACATTTTTTGCGCAAGTTAATCTTCTCGTTGCATTTTGTTGAAGCACACTCTTGAATCATGAAGTGGTCTCGAACCTAAACCAACACCACCACTCATTAAATTATAACACCCGAGAAAAATGTCCTCATCATCGTCAACATCATCATCAGAATGTCAACTTGTCAAGGATTAAATTTCACTCCTATATTTTTTATACACGTCGACAATACATTCATGTTGTTGATAAAAAACAGGTGTTAATCTACATATATATTTTTGTATATGCTCACGTAATGCCCCAAGTCAAGTGCTCTTTTTTTTCTTTGTAATTTTTCAAGGAATAAAGGCATGCCCGCACATATATTTTTTACGGGGGGACTAATTGAGTTACACGTGAATTTAAAGAAACCCAAAAAAGCTTCTTGAGATTCACCAGAGTATACTGCATTTCCATTTATTATATAATTTACATGTAAATTGTGTGCAGTATTTTACGTATCTCCAGTGCCGCACTCGTGCTACTTGTATTTCAGTCTGCAATTTACGGTTTGCCCTAAACCAACCTAGACCACCTTTCACTATTTCACCAAAAAATGCATAATAATATGGTATACTACTACAATGCTTTTGTGGTTTTTGGTTTCAATCGGACGGAAATATAGAAGAGTGAGAGCACTGTGCACAGTGTATGTACACTATAGTGACACAAGAAGACCACCGATACCACTGCTGCCATAGCATATTTAAATGGCTAGTTCATTGAATCCCTGTTAATTTATTGCCCCTTTGCACATTATACATCACCATCAACACCACTACATCACCAGCTTTTACACTGCCGTTGTTCCTTCTGTCTGGAAATAAATTTTTGGTTGAACGTTGGTCTATGTAACGCAGTATTTTTGGTGGAGAATGTGTATAATTTTATCAATGTGTTTCATCAGCCAGCCAACACACAAGCTTTTCAGTTGAACGTATTTTTATAGTGCATGTATTTTTCACTAAAAAGTATTTTTAGCATACCTACCATGTACACACTAAGAAAGAAAGGAAAAACTAATTTAAATCTATGTACATTAACATAAATTTAAGCAAGCATGCAAGTAATAAATATTATTTGTATTATATGTGCAATTCTATACGTATATTACATATATACAAGTTTGTGTTGTCGTTTTTTTCTGTTAAATATGCCTCTGGCTATACTCTCACCCCATTCAAGAAATTACTGAACATGAAAAGAAATCATTTTGGCATTTATTGTTTATTTGATTGACTGTAAAACACGTTGTAAAACATGTGTACCAATTCTCATTAAAAAAGTAACTCTTTTTTAAAGGTTTAAAAAACCCGTAGAGCCAAGTTGTCTCTTAGTTTTTATTACGGTCATTTTTTAAAATACAAAAAGCATAAAAACTGTATAATATAGCTTGTCATTCTACATTATTTTTTTATTATTACCTTATGCATTTACACACATATGACATTGAAATTTGAAAAACCATTCAACTCCTCAATTCTAAACCCACACCAACAACTCTACCCATTGAACAAATATCCACTAGAAACTTTTCTTCTTCTTTAAACCCAGCCATTTATATCCTATAAAGTTTCAAGAGAAAATGATCGTGAAAAAGTGCAGTGCAGGGGAAACCTCTGCTTGAGCTGAGCTGAACTGAGTGACTGAGATGAGCTGTCCAAACTAAAAAAATGCAATGTACTTTCCAGTCCACTAGGTCTAAAATATCCAACCAACCAACCTATTACACTTATTTTTTTCTTTCTATTCCTTCACATAAACTTCTCTTTTATTTTTACACCAACAACTTTATTTTCTCTCTCTCTCCTTTTCAGAGCCGAGCAGGAGAAAAAGTTTCCTGTTCTTCATCTCATCATCGTATGTTCAGTAGTCTACTCTACTCTCTTTTTTGACTTGACTTGTTATAGCATCCCGCAACTCACAAAGTAAAGTAGACAAAAGGGCTAAAGCACAACACACAGCTTTCTTTCTTTCTTTTTGGTTGGTTGTCAGTAAAAAAAGCCGTCCACCATTCAAAAAAAAACTTGCTTTTTAACCAGATTCTTGTTCTCTCTCCCTGTCTGTTTAACTCCTTTGCTTTGTACCGGATACAAAAAAGTATAGAACCGGGAAAACTGGAATACTGCTTACTTTTGTGTGTGTGAGCTGTAGCCGATTTTCTCAGGAAATAATAATATGGCTACTTCCTACCAACTTGGGTGAATATAAGGAAGAAAAGTTTGATGACGAGAAAGATGATTCAATGAGATATGTACATGATTTTTTTTTATTTGTCAGCTGGCACAAGAGAAAGAGAAAAAAACACCGCAACAAACATCAAAAAAAATATAACTATACTTATTTCTATTCTTTCCTTCCTTCTTTAAAAAAAGAGTTGGCTTCCATCTTAAAAAAGTTTTGTAAGTCATACGCCAAAAAACATATCATATCTTGTTAACTTTTTTCTTCTCCGTTCAAAAAATAATAAGTTGATTTCTCTGTGTTTTTTCTTCTTTTTTTTGCTTTTGCTGCTGCTGCGGCGGTGTCGTTGTCGTTTTCCTTCCATTTCCACTTATGTATAGCTGTGATATAAGTAGTAGTAGTTCTATTATTATTATAACAATAGGATCTTCACTGATTTGACGATACTGTTGCATGTTTTTTTCTCTCCTAGAAAACAACAAGTTTTACTTCAGAATGGAAAAAACTATATCCTTTTATTTTTGAACTTGACTATTTTCCTACTGCATCCATCCAATAAAAATAAATGATGAATTCGTTTAAAATAAAATAGGCATCGTATCCTTTTTCTAACCCAACCCTTTTTGTGAAAGTATAAACTGGACATTTTGTATTCTTTTTCCAGGAAAATAAAAACCTTTTTTGATTCAGAGAAAATCCTGGTATCATCATTGTACCAATTCTTGAAACAGGAAAAACGGGTGTCATAGTGGAAAAAGGGATAAATGCAAAGTGAAAATTACGTTTGTAAAACTGTGTGCAAAGCAGTAGGACAAAAATGGCACGTGCACACGAACGGGAGATATTTTTCCTTGCAATCGGTGAAAAAAATGAAGAGAAACGAAAAGGAAAACGATTATGATAATTTTATAAGGTAGGTTACAGTCACCTTACATGCTATATAGAAAAGTTATACATATCATATATTTTCGATTCATGAGTCATCCAGCCACTCATCGTGAATTGCCTAGCAAAATAATAATCATAATAAGACACTCTGCAACAAACAGACTTTCGAGAGAGAAAAAACATCTTGACTGTCTTGTCTGCTTTGCAACTGCTTGGCTATTTGTAAGAAGAGGAGCAATTCACTTTGATGATGATTTGCTTTGAAAATTGAAAGGAGAAAGCAATGCAATCAAATGATGACTCAGGGCGGACGGACGGGCAGTAGCTACAAAAGTTTTGTGTTGAGGTATGGATGGAAAAGGATGGCATGTGTGCTACCATTATTCTCGCACAAGTAACCATAATAACAATAATAATAATCAGGAGGATAGGCTCTGAAGCGATGATCATGGAGAATAAGAAGGTAAAATGATGAGTATGGTCACAGTTTGTGGTTGATTTTTATTTGTGTTTTTTGTGTGCATCTATCTATCTCTCTTGGAAAAAGGATGATGATGATGATAATAATAATGATGATGTAGTATAATGACACTGTTTGCTATGATGATGATACTGCCAGAAGCAGGAAAACATGTGTGCATAAAATGATAGAAATGACTCTTGAGAAAGAATGGAGTAAAGTACCTTGTTAGTGCTGAGCACATAAAGATGATGACCAGCAGGATCGACAATGGTGTCCGGCAAGATAGGAAAACCGGGGTCCACCTCGACATCTTCGTAATGGTCCACTCGACTTACGGATGACAGCAAAATCTGTGAAAAAATAAGCAAACAAACCAATTATTATTATTATAGTACTTCATATTTTTCATGAAAACTTACATATATTTTCTACTGTTTTCCCTTTCATTCGTCTCATTAAAATTGTATGCTTGAGTGTGCAGCGCTGTCGCATGTTTTTATATCATAGGCCATAGTCAAAAGCATAATGCTTAATAAATATACCAAAATAATGGTGATGATTCCATCTCCGCGTGCTACCGGAAAAATATACGATGATCAAGTCAGGTCAATACACAGAAATGTGGCACATATTTTATGCCTCAAATCCAACAACAAGTCAAGTCAACTCAACTCAAACTTTTTCTCAGAGGAACAGATCGAGAATTTCCTATTATAACCCTTTCATCTGATGATGACGACGATGACAAGTGTTTTCAACCATCAAACAATCTTCATTCAAGCTTTCACCATCTTTACAACAAGCAAAACTCTTGTGCAAAAAAAGGAAGAAAAAAATGTAGCTAAAAAGTACTGAGAGGTCTCTAAAGACACGGATGCAGTATAAAAAGTGATACTAAACCAGAGAGAGAGAGAGAGAGGAAAAGGGTTAGGTAGAATGCAGACTAATGTGGAATTCGCAGTGGGCCAAGTAAATAACTTTTCCATTTCCTCACATGTCACTACTCACTACTCAAATTCATGGGCAAAAAAATGTTGTCGAACAAGATGCTTCTTCACTTGACTGACTTGACTTGACTTGAGAAAAAAAATAAGAGAGAAAGTAAGTGACTACTACTTGGGGACTTGGGGGGAAAAGCGAAAGTGGTAAAAGTACAAGAATTTTTTCTCTCTTGTGATCTTGCTCTCTCTCTCACCCTGGTGCAGAGAGACTTGCCAATTTTCTTGTGAGAGTGAGGCCATTACATGGGCATTTATGTATGTTGTGTGAATGTGTGTCATGTTGAATTTCACCTCTCTTGTGTTTTCCCTCTTGCTCCTTTTCTTTTGACTTGTTCACACGGTAAACCATGTGTGTCATGTAATGTGTGTATATACACACAAGAATCCCCATAAGCTTTGTATTTTTTGTGTTGTTTGATGAGTATATGTGCTTATATATGTCCTTTTTTCTCCACAAGGTGAAGTGAAAAAAAATTGCAGAGGACTAATTTAGTTTGAATCTGTGTATTTTTTTCTAAGAAAATCTATCAATTTCGCTAAAATATCTTTTATAGCTCAGCCTAAACTTTTTATATTGCACTTTTATTGATTTCATTTTGTTTAAAAGTTTCAAGGTAAAAATACAATTATTTTTTTCTTAAGTGGAAAGTAGTACAGGGTCGTTCAACAATAACTAATTGCAACTACAAAAAAAAGTTTCCTTGTTCAAAACAAAACCAATCATAGTGACAAGCTCTAGATGTCAGTTGGCATGATTTGATTCTTTGAAACAATATATTAAATGATACTAAATAAAAGTATTACTCAATTGAGTAATATTTGAGATGGAACAAATCAAAAAAAAAGCAAAATAGTCATTCAGTTAATTATTGTCTTCACTCTACTTAAAGCATACATGATCATCATCATGTCAACCATATCACTCCTAAAATTACTTATTTGCTTTCCACACGGAATACATTTTACTTGTTTCTTTCTCATTTCACCCGGCAATATATAGACACTCAACCTAATAATAACAATAATGCTAACTGCAATAGCAAAGTATGTAATGTAAAGTGTGCAGAAGAGTGTAGATGGAAGGCGTGCATGTGCACTATAGGTCAGGCTTATAGTGACTATTCTCACATGAATGGATCTACATAAATTTTATATATGTTGTAGCGCTTGA
>JAQFXM010000615.1:0-45206 GCA_034693345.1 Entomobrya multifasciata | reverse complement strand
CTGTCCCAAAAACCTCATATAGTTTTGCTCTCTTCAGCTCACACCTGGGAAGTGTTCCCTGAAAGCAAACTGCTTGTAAATACTTTTAAAATATTGTAAGAAGTCACAGCGATCAGTCTGTGAGGATTTTGGCACATGGAGATTTTGTAGCATATAGATTTTTAATTTGTTGATTTTCGTTCATGTAGATTTAGGAACATGTAGCTTATTGCACATGTTGATTGTTGTGTGTGTAGCAAATTGTCCATGTAGATTGTTGTAAATGTAGCTTTTTTATGCTATGTAGCTTTGTGTTTTTGTAGCTTATGCCCGGTAACGACCACAGTACCAACAACATCACCAACTTTTTGTTCCGTTTTACTTGTAACAAGTCTTGTTTGCATGTAATTTCCTGCCGGAGAGACTTTGGATGACGGAACGCAGTTTGTACCTCTCTTCTTTGTTCTCTGGATACAGATAAAACGAGTTAGATATTAATGATATGCAAAAACATTATTAAAGTCAAGTATATGAACTGACGGGAAACTTGCTACACAACAGTTTCCTGACGTTTAAACATTCAAAAAAGGTCTCACATAATAACAATAACAAGGCAGACTAGTTCTTACACTGCTACTATGATAATCAATTGTTCCATAGAGAATTTCAAAATGTACAATAATGTTGTCGTTTTTATACATACACAATAGTATCTTTGCTTACATTACTTACACAGAGAAAAAAAACTTCAGTTTACTGATCTGCTAAATGTACAAGAGCTTTCTCACTCTTGAAATTCACTGAACCAACTTTAGCAACACAATTGGGGCAAAATGTGACTCACTCCAGTAGTCAAGTTGGCAAAGTTAATCTCAAAATTAGACCTTGAGTTCTCGGTAGGTCCCCAACTCAAATGGTACTATGCGGTAAACAGTTTTCACAAGAGTTTCAAGAGGAGTAAATAGTGCTTCACAATTTATTCGAGACTTTTATGAATTGAATGAACAGCATGATTTTATGCCGTAAAATTTTTCTCTTACCACACACACACACCCATGTGTCCACTAACGAAAATAATAATAATCATAATAAATAAGTATAGGAACACTCAAAGTGCAACAATGTAGAAATATTGCAGGTCCATTCCAGAAAAAAAAGTTTTACTGCATCAGCAGAACAACTATAAGCAACAATACTTTACCAATCACATAGACACATTAGATATATAGAAAATTAGACGTCGGTGATGGTAAGTGGTATTACATACAAGAAGAAGTACTTATCATTACTGGAATTTTTTGGTGCAAAATGCATGTGCACAAATATATCCAAGCTCCAGTCAAGAACCATGTGCTGCTGACTGTGAGCCAAGCCGCACGGATCTAATCAGAATCTGACCATTTAGTTTACCCACTTGCACAACACTCTTTCAAGCCTGGATATTTTCTTCTTCTGATGATCTGTTGGTTTAAGGGCTACCACCCAGTAACAAGAACTATGCAATGCACTATGTTATTATTATAATTATTTGGACAAGTACTTAAGGAAAATCTCTTCCATCTCAGTCAACTAATTCAACTATTTTCTTTTCTCTCTTTTGCCTTGTTCGCTTTTGCTTTTTCCCATCTCATGAGCTCGTAGCTCTGAGCATTGCAACGCTTCCACTCAAAATGGACTGGTTGGCTGCAGGGAACCTTAGTTTTGTAAGCTTGCCAAAAATATACCCGAAAAAGTGAATGAGCTGCACGTTTTTTTCTTCGCTCTCTCAGTTTTTCTCGTGTTGTGGTATATGGCAGTTTTGGGATACACGTTGTGAGGAAGGAACAACCTATAAAAAACGTACGTTCATAGCGTTCACTTTAGTCAACAGTCAACATACCCCATAGTCCATATTACCAACTCACATAAATAAATATGTGTAAAAATGCCTCTTGTAGGAAAGCGTTCTGCCACCACCACCGATGGCCTATGTGTAAGCCTCTGCCACTTACTAGCTTTTTCAGTCAGTAATAAGTTGTAAACTTAAGAGTGATTTCGTTGAGCTTGCTTACGTTTGATCCAACCGTTGTCGTCCTCTCTTAACAGTTTTTTCAAAAGCTTTTAGAATCATGAATGTATGCAAGAATACTAACGCTACTACATTTATGATGTATGAGAAGTTCACTGCAAAAAATTTGCAACGCATACATACTTACCAGTCAACACGTCATCGGTTATTTTACAGATTTCATAAGGAAATCCTTACCATCCCTTCATCTTCTTCCCTTTTAACAGTTAACACCACAAGGTATAGCATATTTCATGTATATGCTACAAGACATTGGGACTTGGCTACTCATATGGTTTAAAAAATACATATTATCATAGTTTCGGTTCTGTCCTCAGCTTTTTTTTTGAGAGAGAGAGTACCCGATTGATAGTGGCTAGGGTGAAAAAAAGAAACGTTCAAGCGGAACCTACGTAAATCCTTCCAAAGACAATTTAGTAACTTATGTCACTCTGTTTTGCACCATTGTGTTGGATTCCAAGAGTCAAGACGAAATAACTATTTTCTCAAGGAAATTCTCTCCCTATATGTCTCCCTCCCACACATTTCCCAGAAGAAGGACTTCAGTAGAGGAAAGTTATCATTAAATGTTAGCAAATGAACGCACAGTTACTTAATACATATACTTTACATTTTTGGCTCTTTCTAATTCTACTTGTGAATCTCTTTCTAATTTTATGCTGATTATTTTTTATTGAAACGATTTTTTCTGGTCACAATGGTTGACAGAGATTTTAAGCAGCGATTAAATAAATTGTTGCTCTCTATTATTGTCCATCTCTCATGTAAATTCTCAATGACCTCAACGTTCAAACGAACACTGTCACATTATGAAAATTAAGTTGCACATTCATTACATATTGTTGTTTCCATTTATTAGCTGCATAATTCATATACTCTTGTCTTTTCAGCGCTTGGATTATCTTTCCGTAAAACGCTTTGCTCAAAATTGTCTCGCCAAAGTTTTCTTTTGATTCAATCTATTGTATCTTATTTAATATTTTGTTTATCTTGTGTTTGGGACTCAATGAAATTTGACTTCTACTGATGACAGTTTGAGCAGTAGCAATATTTACACCCAAAATTCATTCATTCTTTTCTTCTGCAGTAAAACATCTCTCCCTGGAATGTGAACACTGGTATACACATGCACACATACATACATATTTATTATTAGTATAACTGGTATGTCCAAATTGCAGAATTGGTTAAGTTTGGGGAAGGACGAATCTGAATGAAAATCTATTTGGATTTGTTGTGTTGTATTCTGTGTGACTAATGAAAGCTCGGCACGTGTTACAGGAGATGACACGGAAAGCGAGAGAGAAAGTGTGAGTATCTGTCACCCATTGCGTCACCGTTACAACACCAACACTATCCCATTAGACAATGCACAAGAAAAGTAAATATTATTATTATTGAGTTTCTTTGACTTTTTTGTTTCTTCCCTTCCCGTTATATGTGGCTGTTTTATGTACTAAAAAAGTACACACTTGACATGCTTGGAATACTACTGTCTGTTTATCCGATTCCTGGTGATTTGATTCAAGACAAGTAGAAAAAGTATATATTGCATTAATTTTGACAAACAACATTCAAGCCACCAATTTCGTATCTTCAGCTTAAGTGTTGAGTATTCATTCATGTGCTTTGTGTCCAGAGAATCGCTTACATCAGGACTCATTCATTACTTTAGTATTGCGGAGTTGTATTTGAAGGATTATGTACAGTGCGAAATGACAGATCAGCTAAATAAAGTCAGGAAGTGGTGGTTTTAGCTCACAAATGGTGTTCCACGCATACAGATTAGATGAGTGACAAATAGGATGAGTGAAGACAATGATGAACATGGTGTTGGAAAACAATAGGACACTGGTTGTACTTTTAGTATGCGGTGTGATGTGATTTGAAATGACAAATAATACATGCAACAGACATTTACATTACAAACACATACAAATACCATACCAGAACAAAAAATACTCATTTCGGGTTTTTTCTAGTGCCCCTTTACTTTAATTAAAATAATGCAAGTATGCAAATTGCGTTCTTTTTTTGACAGATTTGACTTTCTCTAAATTTAGACTTTCCTTTTGGAAATTTCGCCTCTCGCTCTTAGGACTGACTATGATTGCCGTGTGTGTGTTGTTGTCACAGAAATATGCAAATATGCATGTTGCTGAAGGATGATATTATCATAATAATAAATATTTAGTGTAGTTATGGGTTGCGCGAATGCAAATTTTTCTCTCGAAGTGTACTCTGGAGAAAGTACATTACATGATTTGTAGACAGTGCAATAGACATGAACTTCTGGATATGCATACCAAATAGAGTGAATGGGGTTTCGAAGTACGGCTGCTGTGGTCTGGTGGTCTAGGATTTATTCTAGGATGTTTATGGTGATCCTTGATTTATTTGAATGGTGAAATAATTCAAGTACTTTAGATGTCGTCCAACTTTTAACCACGATAACCTGAGTGTGTACGTACTTTTGAAAGTATTTGGAACACCTCAAAAATTATTAAAAACAGAAAGTGATGAGATTTTTCTGTGTAAACAAGTAGTTTATTAAAGTATTTTACACGTTTATACAAAATATATATTGAGCTGATGTTATGTTGGTTAACAAAGTAATAAACAAATTTCAGAGGGTTCTTGTTCTCAGTATTGTTTACCTAAATTGGTAAATTGGAAAACTTTTTTGTGGCACCTGTCTCAAGAAAAAAGTATCCTGATTCCTAATGAAAAAAAATCAGTAAACTTTATGTATTTTTATGAAAGTCTGTTGCTTTCGATTAATGATTTAATATTCTACAGACTAACTTTGGAAATATGACGCGTACATATGCATTTATGCATGTATTTATCAGTAAAAAATGTTGGAAGTAATATTATAATGAGATGGCTTACCATTCAGCGTTACCACGTTCATAATACATTCCTTGACAATTGCCAGACGACTTGGTAAGGCACACGTAGTAAAATCCAGGTGCAACAACCCCAAGATTATCTTTTGATTCCGTTTCTTTCCACCTCATGAATACCTGATCACTCGCTTGAAGGCAAGTGTAATCAAACTCTTCCGAGTTGAAATCTGAGACATACTTATAGAAGCAGTCAAACTTCAACCAATGCCGCTTATCGGTTTCCGCATTAGCACACCACTTTCTAGTAAGAAACGGATGTTTCTCTCCAATAATTTCTCCTTCAAAATATGTCACTTTTTTATAGGCAGCATCTACTGCTTTCTCGGTCATGAACCCATAGATTAGCTCATCCTCCCTATCAATATGCTGTTTCATAAACCATGAATCATAAATTATACTTATTTTCAAATAAGCAAGAAAAGAAAATCATGTAAGCATGATTGAGGTAGAGGTAATTGAGATTTCCTGGGAAAATATTAAATTACTTTTACATCCACCTCAAAATATTGTCTGGTCTTTTGCCCAGTTTTTTCTCCTTTCAAATGGAGTCCATCATACAGATTAAGTGTTGGAACCCCAACTTGCCCTTTAGGAAATGGTAAGGGCGGAAAAAAGTTGTCCTTAGACATCTGCGAAAAGGAGTATCAAAATTTTACATTCAGTTGGCTAGTTTTGATGAAATGTTCGTTGAAATAGAATGTCTTCAAGCATGCAGAATCAGTAGTGTACGTACACAAACGAATTCGCCTTATGTTATTTATTATTTAAATTCATTCTTTCAACTGTTGTACATTCGATAATGATTTTATGAGTTTAACGCAAAACAATGAAATATAAGTAATATATATGGTATGTAATGCAGTGTTGTATACTGGTTCCTACCTATCAAAATTCTAATACGATTTACAGATTTTCAGACAATTTAAACCAAGTTCAAAGACAAAGCTTCGTTTTCAATTAGTTTTTTTAAATTCATGCTGTAGATTTATGATGTAAGTTCGCTTGTACTCAACATCTGCTTTGTAGATGATTAAATTACCTTGAATTAAACATTACCTACTCAATGTGTCTTTTATTAGGAAAGAGCTCATGCAGCGAATTATATTACTGACAAATTAAATTAGTTCAAGAGTTCGTGTTCCTGGTTTTAAACCAATTTCAGTTTCATTTGACTGATGCATGCTAGTTACCATTAGTTGTCATTTAACATTTATTAATATTGTCTGCACTATTGAAGCGTTGCATCGTATAATGAATGCATGTATGCCTCAGCATTCCCCTTCCACCTTCTTTCATCTACAGTACTATGCCTGTGCACTACTGTGACCAAGCTTCACAGTGTGCCATTTACCAAATTGATTGAAGCATGTGGCCATGGTAAGATATAAACCGTCAGCGACAGAATTCCAGCTACCATGTTCATCTAAAGAAGGTGTTATATTTCCGTAATTTCTTTTCAGCTTAACTCTTTAATCAAACATAATATTGGCCTACATACAATACAGATACACACTGCACATAACAATTTTTGTTATCCTCTTGATAATATAAATGGCCATCTCCTATTACCGATACGGTGTTGTTTTGCTTTCTGTGAGTGCATTGTTCGCTTGAAAGCATTCTCAGCATATTTTACTTTCTCAAATACTGAAATATTGAGACATGAAAGCGTTGAATTTCTCTTTTCGAAAAAGGTTCCATCTTCCTTTGATATCAGTCTGGAGTCACTTTATGCGAATGGCCATGTCTTTGTTCTAATACTACCACTTTTATAAGAGTAAGTGATAAGTCTATATACAATTTCAATTCAATTGATTTTTTCTATTACATATTGTTGGAAGTTTATTTAATATAGGTAAAAATGAACTAAATGTAAGTTATACTATATAATACATGGAAATAAATCATGATGCAAGCAAAACAGTGTTTTTGGCATGCGTGATATTCAATCTTCATGTTACGCGTCTGGTCTGTTTTGAGTAACAAAGTTTACTACAATTTAGAATTTCGACCAAAAACGGACAAAGAACTTTTTATTAGATAGTTAGGAAATATCGGGTACATACATATCTCCAATATTTAACTGCTGACTAACTGTTGTAGTTATTAGAATGAAAAAGAAAGAATGAATCAAATTATGGACAAGTGTACCAGTGGAATACTTATCTTTTTGTCCATAGACATCTTCCCTTTTGCTGATTTATTTCCCGAAAAGATAGAAATCAACTCTACAGGTTTCCTTTCACTTTTATTTCCAGACAAAAAAAATCAATCTAATTTTGGATGCAAACTGATCGAAATGAAAATCACAATTATCTGTTACTTTTGCAGCAGCAAAGTTTTTTAAATGACATGATGAGTGAAGGTAAAAAATTGGTACTTGTCACATATATTGTATATACTTTATTTGGTGTTGTGAAGAAAATGCTTCTTGTATTACGTGAATTTATTATTGTTCTTAGAGAAATGTATGTCAATTGAGACGAAAGAAAAATATGAACTGGATGGAATGAATGCAAAATGAAATATGATTCAATTAGACAATGAAATGCAGAAATTGGTCCATAATTTAATGTTCATGGTACCATTAACATTACAGTTGGCAAAACGTTTATGATGTACTAAACGGAAATTAATAAGTGATTGAATTTATAGTTGACTTAATTTGGTGCAAAGGCTAAGCACATGTTTTATTATAAATTCCCTGTCATCTGTACTAACCATAGTAGGCATAACCATAAATGCAACCTGCCAGTTCACATAAATTTAAATCTGAATCATGGACCACTATCAAATGTTCAAATGGAAGTTTTGCCTGCAAATGCAATTCCTCGTCGCGAAATTTTCCACATGACATATCATATATATGAATTGAAATACCTTGAAAGATTCATGCTGGTGAAACTTGGAGCTTTAGGGGGAAAAAGATGCACGAAAATTATTATAGTTCATACCAATTAAGGCAAAAAAGATGTGTAATTCGTAAATAAGGGTAAATGTTTTATTTATGCAACTTTGAACTTACTGTGAATTATCTACACTAAGCACAGTTATAGTTTGTTGTATTGGTTCGTGCTTAATTTTACAACCTTGGTGACATCTATAATACTAGTAAACTATCTGAACTCATCATGATGGACAAAATATTTGCCTGTATAAATGCAAAATGTATATGAGTGCATAAATCCAATGAGTATATACTACTAGAAATATTTATAGGAATGCCGATGAGAAAATAATTTGAAACCATAAAAACCAAGGTTTTTTTAAAACCAATAACTGTTTTTATTTTCGAAGAATTTTATTTGACGACATTTT
This sequence comes from Entomobrya multifasciata, assembly GCA_034693345.1. Lineage (NCBI taxonomy): Eukaryota > Metazoa > Arthropoda > Collembola > Entomobryomorpha > Entomobryidae > Entomobrya > Entomobrya multifasciata. The sequence goes on along the minus strand of JAQFXM010000615.1, from coordinate 36,932 downwards.
TTTGCATGAATGCATGAACAAAAAATGGGAAATTCATTAAAACGGTTATAATAACAGTATAAGGTATTGATGTAAGAGTAACAGAAAACTAAATTTACATACGTACTAATAGTTTGATTTTTTAATAATTATATATATGAATGTTGTTGATTGCTTAATCATCATACATCATCATCTTTTCAGATATATAGAGTAGCTATAGCGACTGCGATCACTTAACAGTTTTAGTATTTATATATTATTTATTTATATAATTTTTGAATTGATGTTCTCTTTGGGATTTTAATCTGTTTGAATATTTTGTATTTCCAATTTTATAAAGATCATATTCCTCTCTACTGTTCTTGATAACATTTACTGATTATTTTGGAAACTTTACAATTTTAGCAGCAATAATGATTCCAAAGTTTATTTACGACAAGTCGATCATTATCATGATGACATGATAATGATAGTTCATAGATGTCATCATAGTTCTTAATAAGAGTACTTGTAAAGCTTGACGCAATGGTTGCCCGAGTCGGCAATTGCCACATATCCATCAGATGTCACGGTGAGTCCTTGAGGACCGTACAACGGTTCAACGGAAGTACTTACATATGAAAGAAAAGATCCTTGGCTATCAAAAATCTACAGAAACAAAACAATTTTTCAATTGCCATAGTTAGTGATTCAGTCAGTGAAATTATGATAATTTGCGTTTAAATCAGCAATAATTTATATTTATTGTATTATGATATTACCTGAATCCTGCTATTGCCCCAATCAGCTACCAATATGTTATCATTTTTATCTACAGCTATCCCAGTAGGAGCATTGAACTGCCCATTACCTTCCCCATTCGATCCAAAACTGTATAAGTAATCCCCATCAGAATCGAAAACCTACAAATATAAATCAAACATAAATTTAATACCCGGTCATAAACCTAGACGTGGATTACAACATGATAATTTAAGGAAATTACTTTAACACAATGATTGTGGAAATCTGTCACGATAATGCATCCTTTACTGTTAACCGCCACAAAATGTGGGCCAGCAAATTGACCCTCATCGTTGCCTCTTGATCCAAATTTGTTGATAAGCTTTCCATTCGGTTGGAATATCAGAATGCACGATGCTTTGTTATCTACTACATAAATCAATCCAGCTGAGTCCACAGTGATACCCTTCGGTCCTAATAGTTTTCCATGGCCAATCCTGCTCATGAATTTTCCAGTCTGGTCATACATTGAGATCCATTTGTTATCATAGTCAGCAATGGCTATGTTTCCATTTGATGGTAACACAGCAACTCCAACTGGACGTTGGAGTTGGCCCACGGTTCTTCCTCTGACACCAAACTTCACTTTACACTCGCCCGTGTTATCAAACACTTGGATGCATTGATTGTTGGAGTCGGTTACAACCAAACGACCTTGAGGTGTAGATGCAACTCCTTGTGGATTAGTAAATTCTCCTTTTCCCCGGCCACGCTGACCGATCTTTAAAATCAAATCGTCTTCCAGGGTGTTACTTCGTCGAGAGCTTGACCCAAGACCATGTATTGAACCTGAAATTCAAAATGAGGTAGGATATATAAACGAACTCATAATTCATTCCTTACATGTTTTATTATATTGAGACGTACCATTTGTTCGCATGACATGTCCGTGGTTGTGGGCGTGACTATGGCCATTGTGGTATTTCTTGGTGGGAGTAGAAACTCGCGACCGAGGAGACAGAGATGCGGCACCATTGGCACGAGGAATACGAGAAGACGCACAATGATATCCACTTCCTGTTGGAGAGCCACGTGAATTCGTGCCATTCATGTGATGAGGACTTGGACTAGAGCTAGTTATACCATCATCAGCGTCGTAGGCGTAAAACTGAAAAATGTATACAGTTAACCGTTAGCTTAAATTCATTCCAAAAAATACGGATTGTAAAACAATAGTTTTGACTTTCGTATCTTTCCAAAAGAACTTACTTGGAATGGGCTTCCTGAGATATGTTGTCCTTTGACAGAAATAGAAAACGCAAATGGACCAACCCGCGACACCAGAAATCGAATGGTATATGTACGGCTGTCGGATTCCATTGGTTGTTCAAAAGTGAATACAACATCTTTGGTGGAACATGTGACCTGGATGTCATTAAAATGAATATCTGCAGAGTTCTTGGTTGACATGTGTAGACGAAGAAAATGTCGTCGCTGAATGGGAACGCAACGAGATTCCACAACGTCACCAGATAAGGCCCAGCCCTTCTGAACAGTAGAAAACACACGGCCCAGCACATTTATGTCAACACTGTCCATGCTTTGTTTGTCAAACCTAAAAACAACAAAAGTTCAAATTTCATTTCATATTGGTTACGTCAATAGTTTTACCATTTTGATTGATACTGATGGATTACATACTCTATAGCAGCCTCCTTGGTAATGGCCTCTGGACTTAAACACATTTTGGCATATTCTTCTAATCGTTCCCCAACTTGTTTTTTGACAAACAGAATTTCCGTTTCATTCTCATGACTCAACGCTTTCTCCGTCAATGAGCAGCACTCTTTGACGTCTTGCAAATGTGTTGAGAGTAATGTCTTAGATTTGTCTGTAAAGAAATGTACAATTTTCAAGTCACCGCACATGTCTGCTAAAAATACCAATAAATTCATATTAGTTACCAAATTCAACTTACGTAGCTGATCCAGTTTCTGATTAAATTGCGCCTCTGCGTCATTCTTTAGCTCTAATCTCCGTTGATTGATTTGTTGCAACAGATTATCAAAAGTCTCATCGATATCACCAATAATTTTGCCTTTTTGCTCAGTTAAAGCGTTGCTCCCTTCCTCAGTCAATTTGATTGCATCTTGAAGTTTGTCTACCTGTATTTTTTTAGGAATTAATATAATCCATATCATAAGAAAACACTGTCTCATAAAATAACATGAAAAATAAAAAGTATAATATCATCAATCACGTACATTCGATTGAACAGATTCCATAAGCTGCTGAAGTCTGATCTTTTCTTCCAACACGGCATCCATGGCCCGAACCGTCGTGTGACGACCGTGCTCGATATCCGTACAGCTGCTGCAAATGGCTGTGTCACAATCCTTACAAAAGAATCTTAAAGTCTGACCTGTAAGAAAAATGACAGTTAAAAAACGTTAGAGCTTTTATTTTATCCCAGAATTACAAGTTTCCATTCCATTTACTTCATAGAATGTATTAATCCCGAAAAGAAAAAGTTAACGTGAAAAGAACAATGCCAATATTCTCCTTACCAGCATGACTTGGACAATAAAGGTATCTGGCTCCGTCACCATTTTCTAGCGCACTGTTTGCTCGCTTCACACTGGTCAGTCTCTTTACACGTTGCGGGGGCTCACTATCCAGTTGTAAAATTTCGTGAGAGGAACTACCCAGTTCTGAATCTTCCACCTAAAAAAAGTCATAATATTACCATCATCAAATAAAAAAACAGAATATTATAAAAATGTAGGCATCTATGCATGATTAGAATACAAAAGTGACTACGTTTGGCAAGAAAAATTATTGAAGGAAACTACTGGCCATAAGAAATAACTAGCAACCATCCAAATAAAAACGTACCATTGTGGGATGTTTAACTGAGCACTCTTGGCACATGTCCAGATCACAATCATGGCATTTGAATTTGGCCAACTGGCCACAGTAACAACACCGATGTTCCACACCTTCCTTGTCCATCGCGAGATTCGTTACACAAAAATTGGTTTGTAGGGCTGACACCTGTAAAAACAATTAACTGTGGTTACGCTGTAAGAAAAGATTGCTACGTCGAAAAGAATAAAAACACTCTTTCTTTGTAGTGGGGTTGAAACTAACTGTAAGTAAAGTCATATCTAGCATGTGGTAAGACGCCTAAAAACAGTGTGCCCTGAGTGAAAAGAACGGTTCAATTTGAAAACTCTTTAGTTTTGGACAAAGGGCATTTCGTAATAGAAAAACTACTTTGACTTTCTTCTTCATTAGATCACAACGGAGATTTTTTTCTGACCCCAGGAAGTAGAGGTGACAATGAGTTGAACTCAACCTTCATCTATACTAAGTTATTTTGTGATATTGCTTTAATTCTTCACGAAAAGTTGGAAGAACTGCGGTACAACAGGCTGAATATTTAATTTTCGTTAAAGCTACTGTGTGTAGGTAGTCAAACCATTGAAATATGAGGTGATAAATAGGTGCACCTTCATATAATTGCTACACATTTCTCAGGGCAGCATCGTATGTAGACCAATTACCATTATACATTTCATTAAATTTTATTCTGAACTTACCCCTTTCTCTGGTAGAATGGATTGCTGTCCGCAGTCGGGACAAGTCAGTGTCAGGCTCTCAGGAGGTAAATACGCTATCAAGCAGCACTCACAAAATGTGTGCAAACACGGCAAAACCTAAACGATAAAACAAACACAAAAAAATTTATCTCATCAAAATTCAGGAAACAGGTCATCTATCAAAAATAATTTGTGTTTTTTTTCACGACAGCCAAATAATCGTTTCTATATGATGCATGAAAAATTATGCAGTTTTAAGCTTATGTACTATTCGGTATGCAATACGTTATTCATTCCTGACTAAATGCGACGGAAGGAACTAGCACTGCACAAAAAGCTATTAAAACTTCATAGAAGAACCAGTCGTCACGATCATGGTAATACTCCATTTTTTCATATTTTATATTTAATCCAAACTTGATTTACTCCACCTATCTTTTTGGTATTTTAGGATTAGTAAAGTATCTCAACTGTATGGATAAGTTTTCATTCACACACATGCATCGAATCATTGCCAGAATTCTAAAAAGTCCCTGCCTACTTGCCTTTTTCCATGATTTCTTGATACAAATCATCACGGACATGCTAATGCTAATCGACATAAATGCTTGTGAATGCCCACACACCGGCAACCAATTGAAACTCTTTGATTAACCGGAATTGTCTGAACTTTTTGTTTAACTTTCATTATCTTACACTTTTTTCTGCAAGCCACCCAGGCACAAGCTGGTAACAACGGCAACACCAACGGTGAGGTCTCATGGCTCTTATCTTATTTCTTCTACGAGTCGTCCCCGAATACAGCAGAGTTAACGAATTTTGTGCAGTATTACTACTGCCGAAATTTTCTTTGACCTCAGTTGTAGCTTCTCTCTTCATATAATTAATTTTATTGATGTCAATTGCCTTATTCATCGTCAACACAGAGATTAAATGAGCCTTTCTAGCATACAAGGACAACGCCATGGCACAATGGGGCACCTTGAGACTGCTTAGGATTAATGCATAAGTGAAAGCGACCTGATGTGTATTGTTTGCAGAAGCAGTGAATAATGTCGACTAACACAAACTGCAAACAAACATGATCTAGTAGAGATACTAGTGCGATTACTTAATCAAATCAAAGCTAATTTTCACCAATGACATGAGATAAGGTATGACATGATACCTATACAAAATTCATACCTATTAAGATGGCACCATTAAGTCTCACGCTGCTGGAAAACAAAGTTCACCTTACTTTAATATTGCGAAATAAGTGAACGAAGGAAAATTTGGTCTTAGCCCACTACTGACTACCTTCGCCATGTAAGTTGCATGACACTTCTCCAACTGACTTGAGCTTGAGACCGATATTCAGTAGCACGACAGTGGTAATTGAAAATGGTTTCTTGTATCACCTAGCACACCTCGCTTCGCTGGCTGTTGTCAATGAAAGTGTACTTTAACCATGCACTAGTTTTTTCTCATTATTTTTTCAAACTTATTCTATTTATCTAGTTTCTTCACTTCTACGCTTTGCCACCGTCCACTAAAAACATAAATTTGACAAAAGCTATAATAATACAAAAACACACCACTTCAGGTAAATGCCATGTAACTACTTCACTTTTCAGTCTGGATTGGATTTACGAGTAGCGTTCCATTTTTCTTTCATGTGTATTACGTGAACAACGAAAACAATTACAAAATATGTGTTTTAAATGAGACTCACTTAAGTTCTAAAAAAGAAATACAAAGACTCAACGTCAACAAGAGTACAATTTACTTTGTCAAAGATATCGTTGGTTTTATGTTTTTGTGTTGCACTTGGTTGTTGGTATACTAGTCTTCAGTAAGTAAGAAAAAACGAAAAATATTTTGACCTTGGTTTAGCTTTTTCGTTTCTTCATAAAGAACAAGTGAAGAAACTAAAACAATTGACATGAAAAAAGCCGAGTATAAAATTATTCTAAAATTTTGAAGGCCAAACAGGAAACACAACACATAAAATATAAAATGGCAGGGTATGAAAATTCTTGTGTTCTTGTATTACACGCTATAAAAAAGTCATGGAGAGGCACATTGTGCACGTAATAATTATGTGCTAATACTCCACTACAAAATAACATATATTTGAATCACAACATGCAAATCTTGTCCTAAGATATTATAATTAATTGTTGCATTGCCAAGCTAGCAGTGAACTGCAGTTCAATGGATGCGATACAATTCTACTGAAACAGATAACTCATGAAATTATGTAACTAGGTATCAATTCAATTGAAAAACCCTGTATGTCGAAAATATATTTCCAAGTCGATTTCAAGAAAAACACATAACATGTTTGGTAAATGTTATATGTTTTTTCTTTAACTACACACCTGCATTGAAACAAATACTATACCTGGAAAACGCTTAGGCGTCACACAAAACAGCAATAACGTAATGGCAAAGTAAATCACAGGGGCACTAGCACTTCTCTAAACGTATCGTATCAAAAAAAAGATCTTCACAATACAAATGAGAAACAGCCCTGTATCGCATCGCGTGTCAATAAAACATCAGCTCAAAAAAATCAAAATGGATGATCAACGAAATGTCCTGTGATGCAATGCAACTTGGGAAAAAAATCCCATGTCTATTTTCATCTATTTCTTGTTTTGTAATACTTTACCTTTTTCTGCTCGATTCCAAAATCTGCACAATATTTTACCAAGTTTACAAACTGTCGTAAAGTTACTTTTTCAAAAATAAAAATATAAATCAATATTTTTCTGTGAAAGAACAAGCAAAACTTTCTTTGACCTTCCTCCAATGCACCTAAAACTTAACTGATGGTTTCAAGGGAATAACATCTGCAAAAATATTCCTTTCTGGATCGACCTTTACAAGTTTTAACTTTTTTCCTAATAAATATAACTATTATTTCATCACTTTGATCCTCTCCAAGTCAAAGTAGAACTGTCTGTTCTGCTGTCAAGTCAAATATACATGTATTTTCGAATTAATTACTTGTATCTATGCAAATGCAGTACAAATTGCATATATTATTATTTTACACACGCAAATACCTACTCAGTCACACTTAATTTTTATATCTCTTCTCCTGTACTAATCCAACTACACCCAAAAGCACATAATATAACGTAATACCATGATTATGAAGAACGGAAGCAAGTAATGAAATATTATGCTAACACCAGCCAAAACGCGCAACTTGACAGACAAACGCAAAAGCAATATATATAGCAATCCTGAAACCTGCCTGTCGGATTTTTTCTTTTTACTGGCAACTCCCAATTTACATGATGTTCCTCTACTATCTAACTAACATATATTATAGCAGCCTAATCTCTAGTTATCAGGAATTTTTTGTTCATTATTGCAAGGAAACGAGAAAATCAACAAAAACTTCATTAAACCAAAAAATATATCTGGAAAATGTGTTTTTAAAAAATTCAGAAATTCATAGTGATAATTATTATCAGAGAACCTAAATTGCTATTTCAAGTTAAGCTGACAAGGTAAGGTCTTTTGGTGCCGCTCCGAGTCCAGCATGCCACTATGTGGAAAATAATCGTAAATAAGTGCAAATTAAATATCCGTATTCATTTTTCTGTAAAACGAACTTTTGACATGGTCACCAATTAGCTGAGTTTAGCCCTACACTCCATATATGAAAGCTTGCAGGCTACTAGAAAAAATTTCTACTTTAATTCGCATACTTCAAGTAACCAAGAGACATTTTTTGACAAAATGTTAATACAACATGCTATACTTAAATATTTCAGCAAACAAACATACAAGCAGTTTGAGATATATTTCTTGATGATGACAATTCCAATCAAATGGTCATCAGACTTATTTGGGGCCAAAATAGAGACGAAATTTTAGCTTTTTGTAGCCAAATTGTAATGTGTTTTCAGTAAAATCTTCTATTTTTCTCTGATCAATCACTTAAAGCTAGCATCTTCAATAACATATCATGCATAATAAAATAGCTAACATGCAGTGTACTTTTTTAATGGCATAGTGCTAGATGAAAAATAAATACAAGTATGTCAAATGTTCGTTTTACAGAAAAATGAATATGGATATATAATTTGCACTTATTTACGACTATTTTCGACAAAGTGGCATGCTGCGCTCGGAGCGGCACCAAAAGACTATGCCTTGTGAGTCTGAGTCGGTAACTTCACAGAGTGGAAATGTAGCAGCGGCACGATCTTCGATTTCAATGTAGCTGAATACCAAAAGGGTTTGACATTTTGCAAATTATCACCAGATACGAGAGACTGCTGAAAGTTGGGACCCTAGAGATTTTAGTCTGTTGTCTTTGTGTAGGTGGTTGGTATGGTGGGCTCACGCATTTCCAGCTATGTTTCATTCGTTATGGTAATTTATATTCAATACGGCACAAACTCACTATATCACCTAACCAAATTTACTAGGATAAAATTTATATTATGTTAATGATGATGACACAATATAGAAACCAAAACCAAAGTCAAGTTGACGGAAATGTCACGTACAACGAACCTAGCACAAAGCACACCACATCATGGCTACTACAATTCCACTCGAAAAGCGAAATTTAGAATTTATTGTGATGAATATGGCGATGAATCAATATCAAAAAAACAGTAGTGAATCGTGTGTGCAATTGGTAACGTGTTTGTTTCCAGTGAAAGATTCACGCATAACTTGCAAATCTAAATGCAAGGCGTGTCTTTGAACGAGTGAAAATTTGTCTTGTGAAACTTGTGTAAAAATCTCAGGTCTTTTTTTACTTGTCACCATTTTGCATCACAACAGCAATGAACAGCAAGTAGCCAACTTCAGACAGATTTTACCGTGCAAAATGAAATGTTTGAGTAAAATAACACGTGCATAAAATGAAAGTTTGAAACCATTGTTCTTGAAAATGGTACGCTACAACACTACCTGTTATGAATATTATGGATGTTAAAATTTTAATTGAGTTTATGCTTCCGTTGTGATGCTTCTTTCTTGCGTTCACTTTTTATGATTGTTGGTGACTAGTTTACATGGTGAACACTCTTTGTTCTTTGCTGTTTTACTTGTAGCGACTAACATAAATAGAAAAATCTATTGAAGCTACACACAACTTTTAAAAAATAGTTTGCTTGTGCATAGTTGTGAGTGGTAAGTGGGCACTGCGCTCCACAAAAAAAAACTACACAAGTTTTGTCACTTCCACAATGAAACTAGGATTTCATGTAAAATATCCTCACTCCTCACTTGGCAGCATATAACATGGAATGTGCATTTGTTTTGCAGGTAAAAATATTATGGAGAAGGTACAAGGTCATTGGAGTAGTGGCTAAACTGTTTCCATAATAATTTACGAAAGCAACGAAAGTAAGCATTACTCTGGAATTCCAATGCAATCCAAGTATTCATTACATGCTGGAGTGTAAGTGCAGCTCCAGCTAAAATATAAATTGCGTGAGGAATCGTCTAACAAAACCAGCGCTTTCTTTCGACGCATTTTCGATCATTTTTCGATCATTTATGTGTATATACATGATAGATAAAATGAGCGTTCGTTCATATCTGTAGTCCTAAATTTACACGTATATTACCATGCACACAGAATCATGTAATATGTTTGTTACTTTGTTACTCCTTCCACTACTCGGGAAGTACTATAAAGGAATGCAAATTGATTCGTTGATATAACCGACCTATGTAATTTATTTAAATCTCTAACTCTGTCGACCGATGGCCTTAGAAAAACAGCGACAATTACTAAAGTAAGGATGGTGCAAGTGCTTGGGTGTAGTATGAGTTGCGCCTGAGGTGCCCGAATAATTGAAGACATTTTCTAGTAGGTTATATCGATGACGAAGTAATGTAACAATGAACAGACTGTGCAAAAGCACAACATGCCAAAACAATATGATCTATTTGAAAACTTATAAAAAAATATATTTTTTTGTGAATCTTGTTTTAGCTTATGCTTGAATATGACCCTTAACCTTAAGACTATTCATATTCATTATTCAGAAATCGTGAAGAAAAATCTTGATATATTGGTTACGAATACAAAATGTAATATTTCATATTTTAGGTCAGGTAGATTATGATGGTTTATGTGTATTTGTGTATCCGTTGATTGCAATTGCTATTATTTCCTTTGCCAATTTCGTGCTTGTCAGACTGTTATATATTATGCTTGTAGTACAGAGCACATACAAATAAAAAATGATAATTATGTACTTGAAATGGATGAACATTGAAAAGAAAATTAGATTTTCGTGCATTAAATTTGCGGATACATACTTGCAAAAACGGTTTAATAAAAACTCTTCAAATTATATTTAAGCTTACCTTTGGATTTTTAAATTTTCCACGACAAATGGAACAACTGAGGGGATGTCTGCTAATATCCGCTGTGGCTCCGGGCAGTGGCAGCGACACTGGTCCGGAGGACGATGATGACGTGTCCTTGGCCACCAAGCAATTGTTATTAGAGGAGGAAATAATGTTCACACTCGGGCTCAGACTGCATAATGACCCATGACAGGGTCCGATGTCACCCAGCGACATCCTGCCAACCCGTCGACGACCATTCACGCCTCCCGGTGGCTCTGAAGCTTTACGCGAGATTTGCTGAAAATTGTAAACACATAATCTATAGATTAGATCAACTAATTATACCAAACTCATTATCATTATTATCAGTGTAAAATATTGCCCAAACCCAAATCATAAATCAATTTGTCTAATAGTTTACAAATTCGCAGTAACTTAATGTGTTTCATGCTTTACACGTTTCTACTTATATGGCATATTGTAAAATACACGTGCAAACTACATAAAACAAAAAGTAAGAACAATACAACTAATCTAACAATTACAAAGACATCGTAAAGTTAGGAAGCATTTAATTTTCAAGATGATGTCAATTTACATAAAGCAACCAAGTTCTAAATTTGGTCATAAAATGAGTATTAAATTGTTAGTATCTTCACATTTTAGTTTTTCTATAGACACTATCTTATCTTAACGTGTCATCAACTCAAATATTTACTACACGGTAAAAAAAATCCAGAAAATCAAAAAAATTGTGGTTAATAGTCAATTAATATTTGTTATCGGTAGTCCCAATAATCACTCGCTTGCACGCACCACTGCGGAATACGTTCACAAAAATACGCGGCGTCAATGGGAATCCTTTTAAGTATGTACATAATCTACGCATTCTATTTTGTTCCATATTTGGGCATAATGGGTGGATAGTTGACAAGCAAACGCTTGTCGTTCGTGAAACTTGTATCATCATCAGCATCATGCTCACTTGACTTTTTAATGACAATAATAAGTGATGAGCAATCATGAAGAGTACTTTTTAACTCATCACAACATTGTAATTTTTGTATGAACTCTTTCAACAACAGCAATATAATATTCAAGTTCAAGATCACTTCCTTGTTTCAGCAACATTTTCAGTGACTGTCTTTTTTTAAATAATTCAACAAAAAAAAACGCTTTGAAAAAAAATCTTTAAAAACTAATTTTTTCAGCCGAAAAATTACTACGAAAATTCGGATCTTTCTTCATTACCTTTTTATCATTTTCGGAAGCCTAAAATTACTTATAATTGCGTTTCAACTTTTCTCAAACGAATTACTCTTTAGGCATGATAGAATCTTTTACCCATCCCCATTTTACCATTTTCAGAAAACTGGAATCCACCACATGCTAGGTTGACGTGCTAAATAAGGTAATACAATAAACATTTAAGTAAATCAAGTAGCACTAAAGTGCACTGACAAGAACAAGTCTATAGTGGTGGACGGCAGTTGTCCACTCAACTAAAAGAACAAATTTTTGCGACAAATAATCAAAAGGCAATAACCCACGCATTTTCAGCAAACAACCACTAAAATCAAAGGTTTCAAGCTGTTTGTCAGTTTGCAAACGCCTTGTTTATAGCCTGCAGCTAATTTGTCTCCTCCTAAATATTAATAGTGTGCTATAAAAGCACCTACACAAACTTGATGCGATGCGTGGTAAGTTAAGGTAAAGATTATGCTTTTGGAAGCCATATTTGATAAAAAGTGTTACCATTACAGCCTTATAGAACGCTATGCAATGCTACAACACAAAAAGTACACATTTTACACTTGAAGAAAAATCTTGAATATCAAATATGGAAGTTAGTAAAATCATTTACCCTCTCGAAGTACACTGCCAGCATCATCTTGACCGATAAGCTTGCACTTGAATTTTCTTGTGTCCAGAGAAACTTGAATTTCCCGGCGTTTTTCAAATAATCAAATTTTTTAAAAAAATATACGAAAATAAAAAATTCAAAAATCCCGCAAATGATGTTTCCTTTAATTCTAACTTTTTCTTCAGAACTTCACTTCGCAATTTATATATTTTTTTCCAGAGAGCTAGAAAAACTACTGAAATTAGATTTTTCAGAAAATATAAAATCTCCCGGGAAAAATTAAATCACGACAGTTTTTTTATTAGTCAATAGCTATCGTCAGCAAGTTTCAGAGTTTCCGTCTTAATTTTGTATTTCGATTAAACTACAAAATTGTCTTGAATATTCCGGCAGCTGGACTCATGGAGGCTACCTACCTCCACTTTACAACTACAGACTACTCAACAAAAATGACGCAAGTCGACTGGAAATTCAAAATCTACTAAACTTGACTACTACCTTCTCAACTACCAACTGTGACTATTTGTGTGTGAGCAGCTCATCATAAAAATTAAGTCTTTTAACGTGCATACTTCTTGACAGGCATGAGCTTTTAATTTTTTATACCCATTCAAAACAACAAATCATTGTAGTCTCTTTTTTTTCTTTTTCCAATAGAAATAAAAAAAATCTTAGCTTAACTAATGCTGATCTCTCTAGTTTTGGACAAGTGTTTACATGAAAAAAGGGTAAATAAAGTGGCGATGATGATTATCAATGCTCATCCAACCAAACAGAATAATATTGTCTATTACAATCTAACTTTTTAGCTACTATATCTTCCGATTAAATGATGTAAAAGACGCAATTTTTTTGGAGATATAGTATAATAAATAATATTTATTTGTCCATGCAATCACTGCGGCGTGGTGTGGTGGTAATATAAAAATAATCTAAGCATCTGCAATGCATCGATTCACAAGAGAATCACATCAGAACCACCTGTCCTCCTTTTTACCTCTCATAAATATTGTAGTCATTTATACATTCAATTCAATATAACAATATTATATCATTTTATTTTTATTATTATGTTGTGCATGCCAAATCCTATCAAAGTAACAAAAGAAATTTTTATCTCAAGAGAGAGAGAATAAGAATAGTCAATATCAGTATCAGTAGTCGTTGTAGTTTGAGTCGCATATAAAATGCTATGATAGCCGCTGTAAAAATGGCATAAACTGCTTGTCAACGTTTGTTCGATTTGATATGCCTCAAGGTTCCATTATTACAACAAACTGGAATAAAAAAAGCCATTCGACAAGTCCAATAGTGTGTGCTTGTGCTTCACTTCACTTTGTTCACTTGCACTTTTTGTTCATTTATCATCATGTATATTTATTGTCTTTATATTTGCATGAACAACTACTGTACATAAACTGTATGCCATGCCCCTTCACAAAATGCAACGATAGTTTGAAAATTAATTAAACCCGAAAGATTTTTTTCCAGTAGTACTTCACCAAGTCAAGTACAAGTTATCATAAAAACAGACAACATCAATCGTTCCGAATGTCACCTTAATAGCTGTTCACTTTGATGCATAGACATGATGTCTTTTCACGAAATTATTTTTAAGTAGTAGCATCACTTTTAGTTATCAAGCCAAGATCATTCTTTTTTTTCTTGCACTGACAAGAGGAACTCACACAGAGATTACATAAAGATGATGGAACAATACTGTGCTCAAGCACCAAATTGTGAGTTGCAATTTTTATGATTCCTCTTTATTAACAATTTTTATAGGAAATAAATCACGTCACACAGTTGGAAGTCTGGTCTAATATGAACAAAACTTGTAAAATATTCTTGTTAAGTTATATCAAAAATCAGGATCAGGATTATCTTCAGGTACTCAAATAACACACACACACAGTAATAAATTAGGTACTCAAGTAAGTAATTGGCTGTAGAGTTGTTCTTTACTGACTTTGCTCTGTTCTGCTCTGCTCGCATTAGTTATTAAACGTCACATTTGAAAAATGTGCTTTTATGATTTAAAAACAACTTATATGACTAGCATTATAACAAGAGGGTAAAAAAATCTTTGGAAATTTTCTATCTGATTTTATTGATGGTACTAATGACCACAAAAAAACTTGGGAAAGCTTTTTTTAAAGCCTAAGGCAGGTATTTAGTCTCAACTTGCTCACGGCCCGGTTGAAAATGTAAAAAAAGCGTGAAGAGTGCGAAAATACAGAGGAAAGAAGATAGCTTCCAGAACAATGTTACGAACACCAGTGGCAGCAGTGAAGAAGATAGAATTGAAGGTAAAAAAAAATTACGCGAAAGAATGCCGGACGACATACTAAAATGGATAGCTGGTAGTGTAGCAATGGCTGTTGTAATAATAAATGCTACTAGGAAGGACATGAACTACAAAAGCCACAAAATAGTTACTTCACTGCTGACTACTCTGTGCTCCTGTTGGGAAAGTAGTTAACGATATTCGACATAATAATACCCTGACGGTTTTGGAAATGGGGGCAACTTCAGTTCATGGCTAAACTACCACCGCTGCCACACCGACAAGCTTGAAACTTGCTTAAATGCATGCTTGAGGAAGGAGCACACACACTCAAAACACGAAATGGCATTTGGAATGGGTAGTTTTATTTTTTTATTTCTGTAGTATGTGTGTATAAAGTTAACAGAACAGAGCACATGTAATAACAACGACGGTTTTTAAAAAGAAACGTTCAGTTGAGGAAGGAATAACAAATCGATGACAATAATATTTGCATTCTCTCTGGAAAGTGTGTCTCCCTCCACTCTTCCTATTCAAGTTCGGACTGTACAATATATGATGCATGGCTAAATCGAACTACCAAATTATTACTGAAATAATGGCAGTGCAGTCAATGTTTTTAGGTCATTAGTTCACACAGTATTTTCCTTATGACAATGCATTCACACCGGTATGATATACTGGCCTTGGATACAAAACCAATAAATCAACCAGAGAGTAAGGGAAAAACAGAGATAATTACGATGTAGTGTATTAACGCAGGATTCAGTACTGATTTTACTTACACGTAGTCATTGTTACTGATTTTTATGGGTTGTGGTGATGTATCATTATTAGGCAATTAATGCGATTAATTATACGGTTTTCACCTGAGCAGGTTTATAGTGCCAATTTCTTTCCATTGTTACTAATAAGCTGATTGGCTAGGCTTTTACAAATAACTCGGATAGGAT
Organism: Entomobrya multifasciata; assembly: GCA_034693345.1. Classification (NCBI taxonomy): domain Eukaryota; kingdom Metazoa; phylum Arthropoda; class Collembola; order Entomobryomorpha; family Entomobryidae; genus Entomobrya; species Entomobrya multifasciata. The sequence continues at coordinate 21,200 of JAQFXM010000615.1, read as the reverse complement.
GACCCTTGATTTGGAATGGAATGAGGATCTTTTGCTGCATACGATGATTTCAAATAACAATCATAATAACAAAGCATTGTACTGGACCATATTTATTAGTTTTAGTTGAATTCCCAATCAGGTGGCGTTTTATTCAAATGACGGATTAAAAAATTTGTTGGCAGCGCAAAAATATGCAGAAATTCATTCTTTTGTCCGAAAATTTTTTTTTTAAATGATCAAAAAAACTACCTGTCAATTTTTCCATCGATTTCATGCATCAAACTCATTGAAATTTTATCGCAATTGTAAATATCATCACATTACCAACATCACGATTTATCTTGTCAAGTGTTGTGACGTCTTTAAAGAATATGTTGTCCCAATAAAAAATGGGTAAAAAATGCCATGGAAGTGTGTAAGTCAAATGTATGAATACAAAGAAAAACTGTCGTCATAAGTTACTATAGATAGACTGTGCGTCAGCTTACAATGATAGGATTAGGATACTTTTTCGTGTATAATTGAGATGTTCTCACGAAGATTTTACTGAAACGAATGGAGCATGACAGGTAATGTCAAAGTGTGACTAAAGATACTTGAACTTCTAACAATGGAAGTTGTATGTCACAGGTAATATTATTTCTGTTCTATTATTACTACCAAAAAAAATATCCGTATGACGTGTTATATCCACTTTCAAGTAAGTCATGTCCATGCCGGCAAAACATATCATGGGAAAATATTATAAATCTTTGCACATTTATCAAGTGCTGAGCAGGGCCGCAAACATTACAATTTTGCTTGTAATGATACCGCAAAAAGCAATATTAAAGATAGTCTAACAAATCATATAATTTGTAATCATTTCCATATTTCCACGCATCATACATACTAGTTTTTCTCTCTGGATATCTACAGGTCAAAGTGACAAGGGCAAACAAAAAATTTCATATGTGTTTCTATTTCTTAAATGACTACGCCTTTAGCTTAATACTTCAAACACATTTGTTACTATCTCTCTCTAGTAGATTAGCATTTAAAATTGAGTTACAGAATAAGAAAATACCTCCTGTGAGCTATTCTAACTAGCTGCTCATGATTGTAATTATCTAACATTAAAAGATATCATTGTTTTTATTGATCCCCAAAGGAACAATAAATTAATCATCCTTCGGCTCCCCTTCCTCAAATGTGCGCAAAATACTTATTACGTTTGCAATGAGTCTGCTTGTCTGTTATTATGGAACTTTGTAACATTTATCTGATTCATATCAAATCAAACAAGCTATTGTACTCATGACTTACATCCATACGTCCAATAACAGCAACAAAAAATACTTAAGCTTATTCATCCAATCATTCAAACAAAAAACGATGACAAGAGTGACAAGTGGCTGAATGAGTTTTAGCTTTTACCTGTCTTCCATCATACAAAATGGTCACTTATTATTGGTATTGATATGCAAGCAGACTAAACCTTTTTAAAAAAAATTATAAAAAAACAAGCGATATTGGGCTCTCAATATTTGCAGACATACAGGGTGACGGGCACAAGTTTAAAGGTATGCATGCAAACTAATCAAAATATATTTTTATTCATTTCGCGCAATCATGCCTACAAATGAGTTTTATACTGAGACTTTGTGGTGAGAGACAAGCCAACAGTGTGGACCCAGCGGTCGGATTTGTCCTTTGCCTGGGAATTGAATGACGGGATAAAAATTTGTTTGCATTCATGTAATAGGCAAGGTGTAACATTACGTCTCTTGTATGAAGAGTCATCTACCATGCATGATGATGATATCAACAATAACAGCAGCAATAAGAAATTGCCTAATAATGTATTCATAACACATTTCTCTTGCTTCAATACAATCCGATTTCAACTGCAATGCAATTTAACTATCATCATCGTCATCGCGCATTCTTAGGTTTCGAAGATAATACCATATTTTTCATGAAAAAATAACCACATAGAAAAAAATAACAACCATGGTTAATCGTATTTACTATTCTTTCTAAGTTTTTAAATTATATTGTGCACTGTGCACTGCTTCAGTCATGAGTATAAAATGTAATAAATGATGAAATTCCTCTGCTCCTCCGTGTGTTGCGTGCAAGGTCGTGGGTAAAAGGGAAAAAGTATCACAACAATTGCCATGATTACATACATAATGTACTTACTAGCCATTAATTTTCGGCTTAGCGTAAATAACACTTATGTGACTTATCCAGAAGCTATAAAAATAATGGTGAATGGTAGAAAAAAATGCCCATGGAATTATTGTAATGCATATTATTGAGAAACTACATACTTAAAATCTTCAAGTACAAGAAAACCGCTGACACATCGCATCGTCGTTTTTTTTCTTGAAAAAAAATCGAGTGTCGAATAGCAAAAATCTGTACATTGTACAGTGCAAACCGTATTTATTTTCTAACCACTTCTGCAAGGGTTTCTTTTTAGAAATCATGCAGTGATGCGTTTATTCAACCGGAACTATATACTAACTTAATTAGATGTAGTAACTGAAAGCTTAAATACATAATTTACAACTTTCTGCTAAAAACATTGAACTAAAACAAGGGTATTTTTTACCTCTCAATGACAATTTTTGCTTTAACGAGTTCAGTTTTTGTAAAAATTTCAATCATTTTAGTTTTTTAAGCGCGACAATGTAAATCTTATGCATGCATTCATTTTGACTTTTCGAAATTTACGTACACACTTACCCCAAGCCACTTATGTATGCAAATCCTTGACTTCTGAAGATTCAAGATTTTATCAGTTTTGTCGGTTAGAAAACCGCATTTTCATTTATTATTATAATGAGATTATAAATTGAGCAGCTCTTTAAAACTTTTGTGACTTGAGTCAACACTTAAAATAACCTTTTGTTAGTCTAATACACAATCTTCAAAGTTATACTTGTTTGTTTTAAAAGATTAGCAAAAATATTACGCATATTTTAAAATGCAGTTGGAAAACAATCGGGTAGTACCTAAATTTGTTTTTGTTACGTTTGTAAATAACGCAATTCGCTAAGTACACATGAATAGACCATACAAAACCAGGATTAGTGTTTAAAAAAAGAATTCGCACAAAAAAAGCAGACACCAGGAGATTGATTGCTTACGTAAAGAAATAGTTTTAATGAAGTGCAACAACATGATCAACGTGAGTACTCTATCTGATTGACACTGATATCATCGATGACCATTTATGGATAAAATTATTAAAATGGTATTGAAATGAAGAAAGATGTTTGCTTACGTCTGCTTACATGCTCTGGAAGAAGAAGATAATTACAATAAAACATGCATTACTGCTCAGAGTAATGAAATCATTGTTTTTCATGATGAAAAGTGATCGATCAACATTAATCCAATCTTCTAAAATCTACAGCCAAAAATATACATGTTTAAAAGATAGCCGGCTATATTACGATAGTATTTAAATAAAAACTTTATATCGAACATTTGATGTGATGGACTTTGTGTTATGACACTAACACGTCATTGTTTTGCTTTTGAAGAAAACTTTAATGATTCAATTGATTCCTGCTTAGCATAACAAATATTAGATTTTAGATTATATTAACTTTTTTGTCATTTATCAACTCTTCCTCTTAAAAACCCATGTACCCATTAATATAATGTATTAGGATTAGGATCACCAAATATGTACATGATACCATATATCAAAATTTGCATCGACTACACAATGCTTTGCACAATGTCGTGGCGAAAAGCTTGAAGAATGACTGTACTTGGCATTTAGACGAGCACTTATATGGATTCTCTTGACAGTATTTGTAAGATACACGTGGTTTTTGGTTCTCACCTGGAAAAATCGTGGTTCCGCCAGCTTGATGATTGTAAGTGGCACAGGTGTATTTCAAGCAAAATCAATATTATTAATTTTTTTAATTATGAAAGAACTAAATCAAAAGTAGCAATTCACAACACTTATAGTTTCACAACCACCATATCAGACATTAATTAATTAAAATATTAGTTTGGTAGTAGCATAAGAATGCGTGTAAATGTTATATATCTTCCGCATGGGTTCTTGTAAATGATTTTTGTAATTTTGTGTTTACACCGGTTGTTATGTAGGTACAGGGTGTGGTGATGGATTCATGTCATGTAAGCACTCAAAACTTTTGATAAAGCAATTAAAATCTCTGTACGGTTTCTAGTCACTAACAACAATGAATTTGTTAAGATCAGGTTTTAATGTGTTTATTCGGTGTAAAGCACTATATTATTCACAATAAAAAGCAAAATCAAGTTATCGCGTGCGCACGACGTAATACAGAGCACAATAGACTTGTACGAACTACGAACACATTTAATGTATTTACTGTGTTACGATTACGATGCTGTTTAAACGTTCCAGTTAGATATTCCAGTAAAAATTAGTTTGTTATAAACCCACTAACAAAACCAAGTCGCACAAATACCATGTTACATGCAAAAAGTCATTCATGTAAGTTCGTTAATTTGTTAATTATGTGAAAAACTTTACAATTTCACAACAAAATTAGACAAAAAAATATTAGTAAAACTACAACATGAAGAAAAATGAAAGCAATGAACAAAATGTCAGGATTGCTAGGTTACGAAATTGAAGTTTTTGCTGTAAAAATAAATTGTTTGAGTTTTACTACCTATCGTTATTTTTCCTGGAGACAGGTAAGTACTGTATAGTATGTATTTCCTGGCGTCTCACTGCTCAGCTCGAAACTGTTCATACCATCACAATTACAGATTCAAGTTGGTAAGAAACGTTGTAACGCTTAGTCTGACTGCAAGCAAACTTTATTCCATGATATTTATAAAATATCTTATACGTTTTCTTCCCCACCTTTTACTCAACTGGCAAGCCTCAAGCTACGATGAAGAATTTTTTGATTGCATTCTCCTCTGAGGACTCAAGATTTAGGAATGAACAAGCAAGCATAAAAATATAACATTTATTTGTAAATTTTGTCGTCTTCTGATGGTAATGATGATAAAGATGACTCGGTATTTCTTTGAAAAAGGTAACTTTTAATATACTCAAGTCCTGCATATATGTATACTTCATATATTTATATTGTAGGAATTCGCAAAAAGGTAAGGGTATTAATAATAATAACAGTAGTAAATGAAAATAAATTTTTTGTATAAAAAACGTAAAATTCAGCCTGTTTTTACCGATAAAAATTACATACAATAAACTGTATTTACACAAGAAAGGTAGACAAAAAGTCAGGTAACAGATTGTACGGATCAGATTTTTACAGCTGCGGCGAGTGGCGACAGCATTAGGAACACTGACATTGGGTAAACTTGCGTGTAACGTGACGGTAACAAAACGAACGACGAAAAGGATTCAATGTTTGAGGATTTTTTTTCACTGACAAAACTTCAGTAACAAAACAACATTATTTTTCCCTTTGCTTTTTCTCACTTCTGACTTTTTGCTGTAAGAGCACACTCACATAAACATAAAAACTGTATCTTTTTTTCGCGATAAAAGATACAATTCAATTTCATTGAATATGCATACAACACAACACTGACGATGAGAAAAGCACGTTCTTACTTGACTACTGACTTTTTACATCAAGCAAAAAATATCATACGTAACATTCTCTCGTGTAATCATTATAACTGCAATGCAAGCAAGTTTATATATAAAAAGTTAGTTTAAATGATCGTTAGGTATTTTCATTTCGTATCCTATCCATTCACAACTGCAGTGCATGTGCTCTCTCGTGTTTGCTGGTAAATCACACACACAACAAAAATTTTCAGGCAAGGCATAATTTTATCATAAAAATCTCCGTTCTTCTCTTCGCTTCCCAAGTTGAAAAAAAGTTACAAAGCAAAGTTGTTTTACTTATGATGATCATGATATGATGATGTGTGTAAATGTGTAGTGTGCATTTATATGTGTATGTGCCATGCAACATTTTATTATTGCATTGCATTTTCAGATCATCATACAATCATTATCATACAATTTATACAATACAACGTACCATCATCTTACTTTGCTATTACACAGCATGACGATAATGCATGGCATATAAATAAATATACACAACTAAATTACATCTACAATGTTGTGAGCTTATTTTTATGTAAGACTTCGTCACAGTCAAGTCAAAAACTAACAAAGTGTGAGAAGAGCTGAGCTGAGGATATGCATTAATACAATCGCAAAATGTATTAAGGTAAAAAAGCAGAGCGAGAGGAACAAAATCAAGAAGTAACCGTTTCGCAAAAAAAACGAGCCGATCCTATATCCCAATAACTTACCTTACGGAATCAAAAGGTAAGATTAAAGTTTGGTTGAAGTTTAAAAAAGAGAACTAAAATATAACAAATTTTTTTACAAGCAGATTGGTGCTGTGCTGATGTTTATGATCTTGGGATTGGGAAGGGTTTTTGTGTTATTGTAAAGGAATGCTAAAATGTAAGATGGGATGGGATAGATGATGTGGTTTTTTATATTTGTAAATAGCCTTTGTAGTCGCAAAACAGCAAAGTAAGGAATAGCCAGAGCAGAGCCGAGCCTCAGCGGCAAGCGGCAACATACATACCAGAAGAATGGGTTGGTACATTGAACTCTACTTCTGCTGTGAATTGTGAATCAGGAAGGAACTACTGCGGATTTCATACTCGACTACAACAACTTTAAAAAGGCGACAGGAATCACAATCGTAAAGAAGTTGCTATGGGCTGGCCTTAACTAATACTAATATTACTATTAATATGAAATATGTAGGTATACGCATATAGGTATAGAGTAAGGGAAATGTAGCTCTCTGTATTGTATTTGCACGCAAAGTTAGTATCAAATTGTTATGTTCTTTTATTATTTACATTCACATAACAAAGCGTGCTATTGTAAAAAGTATCAGTTTGATCTAACTCACAAACCGACAGACTCACAATACCGTATACACGCACAGTTAGATGGACACAACGACGAGAGTTACTGCGACGACCGAGATTTACTTTTTCTTTGTACAAATTGTAAAGCTGAACAAAGAATGGGAAAGTAAAGCAAAAATGGGAGACATGAAATGTTTGAAAAGAGGTACAAATGAAATGAACGAGGAAAATGTAAGAGAAGAAGGTAATAATTTTTTCCAAAGAATGTAACAATGACACACAACAATGAGGCAGTGACCAATATAACTAATATAATAATGATACATTATTTATTCACAGAAAATATAATGTGCATACCTAACTGGCATTTTATTATGAATATAAAGAAAAACATTTGTTTCTGTAACCAAAAATGTATAGATTTTATTTGAATGGCCGAGCTAACTGATTTTATGAGGGAGAGGGCGAGAGAAAAAAGAAGAAACTTTTAAAAATGTTTCCTTTCAAGATAAATACACGTTTTTTAAATCATCGTTCTACAATGTATTTTTCTTCTTGTCTTTTCGTGTATCTTTTTTGAATTGAATACACGTAATTTGTGTAAACATGAAAATTGAAGTTTGAAAAGTACTTCGTTCGATCATGATTCATGAATGAAGAGTGTGAGTCGCCGTGGCCAGCGCCAGTCGGCACGTTGCAACTCGCTGATATTCAGTAGTACACACACTAGAAGTGTAACTGTGCAACATTAACATAAATTCTCTCATCTTCGGGACCAGCGCACATCAAACATAAAACCATTAAAAATCGTGTCAATATACATTTTATGGTATTAATTTACATGTATAGTAGGTAAAATTCATGTTACCAACTTTACCAAGCTTAGAGTAATAAACATACATATGTTTATGCATTATTGTAAAATGCCCAAGTTTTTGCACTGCAAAGAAATTCGTTACAAGCTAAAATTCGGTAGAAGTCATCACGTCCTAATTTAACACGCTTTTCCTTCTTTTTAGCACTTTCTCGATGTATTCATCTTATCTGTCAGTCTTAACGAAGCATCTTATGAAAATCAACTGCTTAATAAACTGCAGGCTAAAATTAAATTAAATATGTCAACTTGGGATGGGATGTGTGTCGATTATTTTTGCATGTCATGTAACGGTGCATTTGATACGTACTGACTATCTATCAAAACACTTTGATTTGATTGCACACATCGATTTGTGAAATTTTCTCTCATTCAAGTCAAGTCATTTATCATTTTCTTCTCTTTTTTTGTTTTTTTTTAAAATTTTTTGCAAAAAGTCATGATAAATTTTATGTGGATTGAGCCGCCTGCATATTAGCAAAAAAGGAGCACTGTACTGATGATCTCTTTTTTGAGTTGTCGTGCACTGTGAATGTTATAAATGAATCGGTACTTGGCACGATCACTTACGCCAGTAAGATTGTAAGTTTTATGTAGGTAATCATCATATTTTTTGTTCAAACAAATTCATGAGTTTAAAAATATAAAAAATCTTACTTTTCGGGTAAACGGTTTAGAAAGATGTAGCTTCGTATAGTGCGAGCAAGTTAACTTATATTATCATTGCTACATAAATTATTATGATGATATGGCGATACACATAAGACAAGATAAATGTGTTATAACATTGAATACACAATATTTGGTGTAAAATAGATTTGAACCATGCAAACGGCCATCATCATTCATCTTATAATCATGCATGTTGGTAAAAAAAAGCAATGGAAAGCAAAAAAAGTATATAAAATGTTACACCACACGGCACAGTTTTCCTTTCAAAACAAAAAAAAACCTCAAAATAAATAATTTAGAAATGTTGGTTGTTATATATTACGCATAAATATGTACAATATGTAAACACTATTTGAAAGAATTAAAGTACTATGAAGTTTGATTATTCCTAAATTATATTTTCCGTAAACCGTCAGACCAAAACCGAGCAGCGCTAAATTTGTTCTTATCGCTTGCAACTTCTACTAAAAGTCATTCATTAGGGTGAAGTGCAATGAATGCTTCGTAATAATAATAATCAGGACTTTATTATTACGTTGCTTTTTAAGTCAGTCAAGCGGAATAGCTGTTTATTTATGTATGCTACAAACACAAGCTGTGTGAGTGAAGGTGAAGGTAGAGCTGCAGTATAAACAGATCATTATGTACCAAACAATATGAATGTGCACCCGGTTGCGTCAGAGCTAAAGTTAATTGGTATAAAGCACACACTTATTTGAAGGCATGTGAACGTCCAGGATTTAAATACAATGCATTTTTGATCTTTTAAGCTGAACGTGTAACATAAATATAAATATTTTAAAGCCATTATACAGTTGAGTAGGCTTTGTTAAACACTAAACGATTTACAATTGATTGATCCGGGGCAACAATTAAAAATTTACATTTTATAATTTTTTCTAGTATTATAGGGATATATGCTTTGCAAAGCAGAACAACAATATAATGTAAATTCCTATGCATATATTTATGCAGATTTATAGAAAACTTTGAAAACTACACGACGAGATGGCAAGGGTGAAACCATTGACACTGAATTGAATACTGGCATTATTTGCATTTCAAAAAATCAATCACTAAAATAAGAAGTATGCTGCCATCAAATTACATGCATAAATTGTAATTTATATACGTAACTGTACTTAATTTATAGCAAATAATGATGATGAACTAATAATGATGTTGAAATTATAAACACGAAAAAGCATTGATAAAAAATAGGTTAGCATTTTGGTGATAATGATGATGATGATACTACTTATTTTTTTCTGTTTGCATTGCCAAGCGTCCACATTTATTATGGATTAAATATTGAATTGTACTTCCTACTATCAGTTCTTTGATCCATCTCTATAATCATCATCAAGTATATTATTAACCTCTTTAAAAGTTTGAAAATGTATAAATTACCTTTAAAAATTTAAAAAGAGATCTTTTGGCTTGATAAACAGTCTGAATGTTTTATTTGTACTGTTGATTGTTAAATATTATGTAGAATCCTGCTGATAAAATTAGTACATCAAGTAGGCTTGGTTTTCTGCCCTTGTTTGTTTTATTTAAGCCTGATTTAAATTTTAAAATAAAAATGTGATAAATGATTGTGTGAATTGAGGATGATGGGGATATCAGATTGGAAGTTGGAGGTAGTGATAATGATGTTTGAAATGGCCTTTTATTGGGTTCCGTTGTTTATATTTGATCGTCTTTATCTCACACTACACACGGCCAATTAGTACTTTTTGACACTGTCCATTACAGTGTTTCATTTTATACTAGTATTCACCTAATCACCGTACGAACGATCATCGCAGTTGTTTTAGTATTTTATAAGTTTACATTACCATACAATATGCACCTTGTTAAGTTAAAAAACCAAAGCCACTCAAGGTAAAACAGACAGCTTTCTATGTATATCTAATGCCGCGGTCTTAAAATATTACTGCCTTGTCATTCAACAAATTATAATGTGCAATGTGTATTTCTACATAAACTTGAGCAAATATAATATTCATTTTACATCATGCAAAAACCAACAAAAAATATTACAAATTCAAACAGAAAAAGTATATTAAATAATTTTCGCATATCTTTGAAAAATGCATAAAAAAGTATGAAGTATGTATGTCTGCATGTGTTCAATCCAACCGTCATAGCAACACTAACTTTAGCAAAAAAAAAACCTAATTGGATTGTACTTTGCCTTGACAGTTCACAATGTATACGATTATGCTCGGGTTTTTTCGCACATTGGCAATCGTCACAAAAGTAGCTCGTTCACAACATGATTAATATGACAATTTGACTAGATGATATGTATGGCGAATGAGTGAATAGACTAGACTTCCCAAATTAGATAATTGTACTGTAATTCAGCTATTATTACATCCTATTTTTTTCAGTGTACCACTTCACTCCAGATTGGATTACTCAACTTTCAGTGTAACATGTAAACATTAGTAGTTTTTTGCACGTAAAAAATGCTACAAATCATTGTCTTTCTTTTGCATGGTGCGCAGGCACCCTGTTGGCAGCTAGCAAATTTGTTGTTGATATAAATAAATAATCAAAATGATATAATAACAATGTTGATCAAGTTACTTACGCTAAACATTTTTCACAGTTGTGGAAGTGATTGTCCTGCGAAATTGTTAACAACCAGCCAACCTGATTCCACTCCAATTGCAAACTACTTTTCTACTTTTGTCTGGTCTGCTTTTTGGTGTAATGACTTGTAAAGTAACTCGTGTTACTAAATACAACACAACAAAACTTTAAAGTTGTTGTATACTTGCGTTGTTGGGCGTTGCTTAATAAAATGATAGATCATTCTTTCAATATCATTTGTTTCATTTCATTGTTGTCACTCAAAAAAGAACAAAGTGGAAGCTTAGTTGTCACATCAATTCCTATAATACCCTAATGAAATTATATGAAGTATCACAATCACAATAGAAGCAATAAAAACACTCACTGCTTAAAACGCCGTGCGCTGGTGACAATGACACTTCAGCAAAAAATTTGACATATAATATAACTGTTTTGTTTTTAATTTTTAAAACGCTCCACGGATTGTACGAAATTTACAAAAGTAACGTGATTGTCAATTGTATTTTGCTAGAGCTTTTAATGCACAGTGCATAATATATGTAGTATTTATGTTGATAGCTAAATATGAACTGATGTAATATTCTGAGCTGAGTGGAGTGAGTGTAAAAATTTGTAACTTGCATTTTTATAGATAAAAACTACATTAGAAAGTCAAAAAAAGAGTCATCATCAGTATCATCTAACAAATAGAGAATACCTATGCAGGTGGTTTGGTTTCCAGCAAGCTTCCTCTGCAGAAGCAGTGCAGTGATGATCATTAAGAGTTCACCACATAATATATCATCATGAATAACATTCATATGTAACTATATAAATACATAAAACCAACAAACTGCATAATATTTAGGATGCTACATAGGTATAAAAGCGTTGTAAAAAGAAGTACTGAACAAAGCTTAGAGTGAATGCGTCATCATCCGTCATGCAATACATGCATCACTTTTTTACTATCAAAAATAGATTTTGTGAACCATGAATTCAAGGCAGCAACGCAATGGAAAGACGACTCAACTATCAACTATAGAAGGTACTCGGTAGATTATTCATAGTTTTCGTTCTGTAAATGTACATATGTAACAATGCATTGTCCATAATACCTACGTCGTGGTGGTTCCCGGTAATTACCTGTATATTAATTACCTAATCTTCTACCGTGAGGTAAAAATTTGAAAAGCAATTTGAATATTGATATAATTGCATATTTTAAAGTTTAAAGTCCAAATTGTTACTTACTAGCAGTTTTATGTTTTCGGTATATTGGTCTAGTAGAATATGCTAATCTCTGTGATCATCAAGTCGGTAAACTTTTAAAGATTTTTTGGATCTAGAGTAATGAAGTGGCACTATATACACATGTTCATAGATATTTGTACAGATAATAATTTATGTGCCTACATATTCAATGTACTCAAAATCGCTCATCTTTTTTGAAGATTTTACGCTAAATAATACGATTAGTTTTCGCTTGATTTTTTTAGTTCGTAGAAGTATAAATTGTACAACAATAAAATTTAACAGTACTTATTAGTCATATTTTAAAATGTGACATAGCTTCAAACATTAACACCAAAACGATATTGAGAATTTTGTACAATATTATATTATATGCAATGTTATACTTTATGCTTGTACTATATATAACAGACATGTCATGAAGTGTTTGGAAGTAATGATGATGAAAAATACAAATGATGCGAGCGAACTCGAAGGTAAAGGTAACCTCTGGCTAGTTTCTGCTTGGTTTATGGTTTCTATCTATAAAATATATGTTGAGTTGAATGAAGTTTCAGCCTCACAGGAAATACGCCTCACAGAGTCATAAAACGCGTGACAGCAACCTGTGGTAAAAATGGTAAACCTCTCTTATTGCTGCTGTCTAATAATGTCTGTTCGACTGACATTAGACAACACTGTAGAAAATAGGATGAAGAAAGTGAGATGTTTTGAGCTGTAATAATTTCAAAATGTGCTACTTCAAATACGTCGTGTACCTACCTACCTCCAAGTATACACGTAGAGATTGAAATATCAGCTTACACACAAATAACTTATTTCAGATAAAAATACTACTCCGAAACAATGACCTATTAGAGACGCGACACGCAATTCAATTTCATAGATAGCATTGATTAATTATAATTGTTATTGCTTGTGAGTATTCTGCATATCTGTAACAATTAAAAAGGTAGGTGGGTAGTCGTAATCTAATTTACTCCTTCCGATATAATTAAAAATTATCACAAAAGATAAAAGATATGAGGTGTGTATAATGGAAGTCAAGAGAAAACAAATCAGTTGTATCACTACTGAGAGCGACTATTTTATGTAAATTGTACTGCAAATCTTACACGTGTATGCATGTACTTCTTATCTTTATCCCCTTTCCGGTCTCGTCTCATCATATCATATCATCAAGCAAGCTTAAAACAACAGATTTATGTTATGAAAGTACAGCGAAAGCAATGAAGCGGTGAACTGATAGCAAAGCCTTAGAAAAATATTATGTTGTTTTATGTGGTTTGGTTTTGTGGTATCGTATTACCATCATCATGTCATCGTCAATTGTCGACTCCCTAGTAACTTCCACCGGTTCCTCATATAAAACTATAGCGATTGATGATAAAAATACAGCACGACCATTGCAAGATGCCGTTAAAATGTACCATGACTTCTTTGTTGACTGTTTGAACTGATTGTGAATTGAGTAAAAATCGTGAGTGCCACATAAGAGTAGGGAATGTTCTACTGAGTAAATTCTTTTTATGTTACGATGTGATTTTCGATATAAAGAAGGATTAAATTATGCTACCGATCTTTCAAATAGTGCTGTTTATGGTGCATTGTACAATAGTGATATTGTTATGTGGGCAGTTGTCAAAAGTAAAAATCTCATTGACGTTGTCATCAGTACTCATCACATTATATTTTTACTCTTGAAAGCTTTTCATGTGGTTAAGAGTAAGATTTTTCTCTGTTTTGCAATAAAAGCTTTCTGTGCAGTTGTCTCGTAGAATAAGTAAAGATAAACTTCTCAAGATTCCTCCACCCCACAACCCTAGAACCTAAACAGAAAGTAGTGTGGCCACCATGATGAGTCATGCCATATTATTTACAGGTTAGCAAGGTAAAGTGTACGGTCGTGGGAAGAAGATCAGAAGTGAAAACAAGTAAGCGACTGCATGGAAACCTTAAATGTGCACCTGATATTTTCTCTCCTCTGTAGTACTAGCTTAATAATGCTTGATAATTCAGCAATTTAAGGTATTGCAGGAAGTCACAAATAAGCCTATTTGGCTACACCACCATGACAGCAACTTCAATAATTTGATATCTGCAAGTTTCTTGCAAAAAGTTTAAACAATATAATTTGCTTGTATCTGTTGCTTATTGCTCATGAATAAAAAATACAGCTTGTCCTTGTAAAATATAAGTAAAACTTGGCAAACTTGAATTAAAATCATTAAATGTTTGCTGTCAATGTATATTGACAAAAATATGAAGAATTTGGGACATACATGCAGAAATATCTATTCAACCATTATGAGGGATTCCATATAATAGCGTCACAAAAAAAACCCGACGTTCTTCGATTTCAAAAACACTATGCTACATTTGTAGAGCTCGGTGAGTAGTCCCCGAATCTGCAAAAGTTACCCGGTAAAACCCACCTACCCGGGAAATATGGGCAAACCCGGGTAACCGCAAAAATTTCAGTTTTTCGTCCATAACTTCTAAAGTATTTGGCCTAGAGCGCCAAATTTGGTATCAATGGATTTGTCTTGACCTCCTCCAGGCGGCCATGTCAAATTCAAGGACCACAAAAAACTATACAGCAAGGTTTAAAATCTTGTATAACTTTATTGAAATACAGAAAATATTGAATATAGACACAAGAAACGTATAACTTATGCCTACTACTTACTTTGTATAAAAATAAAAACATGCAAAATAGGAATTGTTTCTAAAATTGTTTCAAATCAAACTAAAAGGCAAGATTACAATACACAATTGATTTCAGCACAAAACTTGAGAACTGATAAAAATTAAGGAACGATTTATGATGAAAATTAGAAAACAATATAACACTGGAAAATATTAAGATACATATTCAGATGTTATAGGAATTCCCATTAACAGTATATTTGAAATAATACATAACCATTTCTTTTAAAAACTTTTAACAATAGGAGAATCTAAACCAACAATTCATAGTATTGAATACCGAGTTTAACAAAAATTCGCTATCAGTATCTCGACGACATTTTGATGCAATTTTGTTACCAGATTTGAATTTCTATTTTTTACATTTACATGCATAAGATTTACAGAATACAAATTAAATCGAATTGCACACTTCAGCATATTTTATAACAGGACACTTGTCTGTCAAAGTCGCTTGGATTTAAATAAAGGGCATTTTTCTCATTTACAATTGTTGGAGGATTTGAAAACTTAAATTTTTCTTGAATAATTACAAATGCACTTTTACTGATCCTCGTCACCACTGTGAAAGGTTTTAATGTGCCTCTGCAGACCACGAAGAATAAAGGATTTCTGGCATATTTCACAATTATGTTGTTGTAAACCAGTGTTTGGGCAAATGCTGCTTTAACTCAAATTTGCTAGCGAACGTTTTTTGACATTCTGAGCATCCATGACGGTTGATAATATTGTGGCGATCTTCGTGTCTCCGCAGACCACTCAATGTTGCAAACGGTTTTGAACAAATGAGACACCGATATGGTTTTTCACCTGTAAGAGATCTCAC
Source organism: Entomobrya multifasciata (assembly GCA_034693345.1). Lineage (NCBI taxonomy): Eukaryota > Metazoa > Arthropoda > Collembola > Entomobryomorpha > Entomobryidae > Entomobrya > Entomobrya multifasciata. The sequence continues at coordinate 5,406 of JAQFXM010000615.1, read as the reverse complement.
GTGCATGGCTAAATGTTCATGGCGTGAAAACTGTTTGTCGCATATATTGCATTTGTGCTCCTTGATTCCCTGATGAACGGCTTTAATGTGTCTTTGAAGTTTGTATCGTTCAGCGAACGTTTTCTGGCATACTTCACACCTATGATGTTTCAATCCCCCGTGAACTTTCATGTGTCGGTATAGAGACGGTTTTGCTCTAAATGTGTGTTGGCATATTTCACAACTATAAGACTGAAGCTTATCGTGTGTAGTGTGCAGTGTGATGCGCTTGCAGAGTAACCTTGTTAGCAAATGATTTATTGCAAAGCCCACAACGATAGGGTCTTTCTCCTGTATGTAAGTGAATGTGAAATTTCAAAGCCCCTTTTGATCCCAGGAATCGTTGACACAAGTTACATTGGTGAGGCGTTTCCGTATTATGTGTGTTTAAATGCCTTTTTAGGTTAGATTTACTCAGAAATGTTTTTTTACACTTTGAACAATTGAATGCATTTTTTTTACTATGTATCAGCTCATGTGTCCGGAGATGGCATCTTTGGGAGAAACGTTTTTTGCAAACACTACACGAAAAACTTTTTTCACCTGTGTGAGTTCTAATGTGAGTGTTCAAACCACCTTTTTGCATGAACTCACTAGTACACAAATTACAAAAATGTGGTTTCTCGATTATATGAATTCGAAAATGGTTAAAGAGTTTGGAAACACTTGCAAAAGTTTTGCCACAGAAAATGCATTCATGAATGCTCGTATGGATATTGGAACGTTGTCGTAAACTCAATCTTGATCTAAAAACTTTGTTAAAAGAGACACACTCGAAGTGTTCACTAGCCATGTTAAATTCACTCAAGTAACACTTCCACAAAAATGATGCCGGTTCACGGAGCCAAGTGAAGATTTTAGTTCGATGCGTTTAGATTATATTCTACTTATGTATTAAAGTATATTTCTAAATTGATAAATCATGTCTGATATTGGAAGTCCTTTGAAACCTATTACATTAAAAAAATAAACTTTGAAGTAATGGCGTTGAGTTTGTTGCAACTGAAACGTTTGTAACCAAGAGAACATAAGGAAAAAATTGAAATTGTCTTCTTTGGTCCTTTTAACATTTACAACAACCATACGTTATATTACTTTAGGAAGACAAACAAAAATTCAATACTGCTGTAATAGATGTGAAAGAACGCATTATGTGTTAGGCTGTAACTAAACTAATGTGTAGCTAAGTACCTTCTAGTTAGCGTAACCTATCGGTAGTAAACGTATTTATATTATTCATTTAAAGCCTACTTTTTGTTCACGTGTACGATATGCATGCTCAGTAAACTTAACGAAGAAGTTGTGTGTAAAATTGTTTTTGTACGGTCTTGTGGTATGTCACGACGTATGGACGTGTATGTGGATCAGCTTTCATGAACTACCAGCATTAGTGTATGACTTCTAAAATGTGAATGCATTCTTCACTCTGTTCACCAGCAAATATAAATTAAATACAGAAACGTGGAGCAAATCACATATGCACATATAAGCATCACTCGTGACAGAACATCCTTAACCACCTTCGAGTAAGTCCATGTTAGTCTGGATGCATGCCAGTGGGCGAAAAATACATAACCACCTTACAAAACTCACCTCCAATATATTTTACATGCGAAAGTAAAGAAATTCATGCAGTCACAAAAATCGTTTAAAGTGTAAAATGATGCTTCGCTACTTCGCCTTATTTTTTTAAAATAGCTTTCAAAGTCAAGACAGTTAAAACCACTTAGAAAGTAGTAACCTATGATTTGTTCGGAAAAGCATGCATACAATTTGGTTGTAACTACAAAGTAATTATTATGTAAATGTTTTATTGCAAAGATTTCAGGTCTGGCATTCCTAATAACAACACTAATAATTTTTTCGGATACATTTTGTTGCGAAACAAATTCAGAACTCAAATTAAATTGTTGTAGACAAAAAGTCTTTTTAAATTTAAAAAGTTTAAAGCTTCCATAACCTTTTCAAGTTTGTGGCTAACTTTCGTTTTGAAACTAGCAGGATGACCTAAGAAAATTGTTTTTCACGGTATGATATTGTGTGTGTATTAACACTATTTTAAAGGATTTATAAGAGGACTAGAAAAAATATATTGTACTAAAAAACCATGTGGCCATTCTGCCGTGATTGTTCATTTATTAAATGTAGAGTTCAAAAGGTATTCTACTCTTTTACAAATTCAAGACCTTATATTTTATAAGCAGTAGTTTACGGCTGCATATGTAAAGTATTTTTAAGCTTTAAGTGAAATAATGATGCATGATGGTTTGAAGGTTCTACAATGAAAACAAGAAAAACCAGATTGAATTTTGTCTGTAAATGAATTCTGTTCAGAATTTAAAATTGAAAATTATTTAAAAAGCAGGTTTCCTGGATTGCAAATAAAATCATATATTTCCTTTCCTAAAATCATCTTCCCCGTTTATGTTTTTCGCTTGTATAACAGTTTTGTGAACTCTGTCACAGGACTTTGGTGTGGTACCTAATATATTAACATGGTTGTTTTTGTGTAGAGAAATATTTAGCATTACCATACTTTCATGTCAGCCATTATTTTGTTTGCATATAGTTTTTGTGCACCCAGTTGTTCTAATCTAAAATTTAACTTAAGCTGTTGCTAAACATATTTTTAGATACATAGCATGCTAGTAATAGAAGTCACGTACGCACATGGTATGGTTTTATGTGCATAATTTTCATACAAATATAACATATTAAACCACTTTAATACATAGGCAACATGACTCCTAAAAGTGTACAAGCAAGTACATGTAAATGCTTAAGTATTTGAAATACATTCTAAGATATTAGCATATACACCATGTAGCATCTACGATAAAATGTGGATGCAGTTTGCTTGTTTTTTGTGTTATTGCTCCAAACGTAGGGGTCGGTGCAGGTGGACATTTACATTTTAATACAAAATGTTGCTTTGTTTTGTTGTCAAAAGTTTTAAACACTGAATATTCAAAACCTTAATGTAAACAACCCAAAGACCTCTGAACCCTAAATTTTAAATACTTCAGATCATTAAGTTAAACTAATGAGTAAATCCGTGTATCCAAACCTATTAGTAAAAACTTAAAAATTTACCTTTGCCTTTCCATTATAATGGCTACAAAAATATTTCAATGTGAGAGTTGTGTCAAAGCTTTTCCTTCCGAAATAAGTTTACGGCGACACAATGTCTTTCACATTGGAACACATCAGTGTCTCTTTTGCAACCATACAGCTGGCAACGTTCGAAATCTATTTCGTCATTATCGTGCCCATGTTAAAGAGACACCATACGTATGTAATATTTGCGATAAATGGTTTGCGGGTAGCGGCAGCTTGAGATCTCATAATAAATCTCACATAGGTAAAGAGCCTGTTCTTTGCTCCATTTGCCATAAATCTTTCGCCAGTAAAGACACTCTCAGACGTCCCCAGTTGCTTCATAATGGGGTGAAGAGATTTGAGTGTAATCTCTGTGAAAAAGCATTTTCCCGCAAATTCGACCTGCAGTGCCACCTTAATACTCACAAATCAAAAACACCCTTCCAATGCAATTTATGCCATCGATACCTTGGATCCGAAATTGGCCTGAAAGGACATATTCTGCGACATACTGGAGAGAAACCCTACTGCTGTAAAATTTGTTCAAAGTACTTTTCGCAAATAAGCGATCTTAAACGACATGAAAACCGGCACAATGGCATCAAACAATACAATTGTCACAAATGCGAAAGATGTTTTTTCAACAAGTACGAGTTAAAGAACCATATGTTGGTACACAGTGGATTCAAGCCACATACCTGCAACATTTGCAATAAATCATTTGCTCAAACAGGAAATTTGAATAATCATATCAAAGCAGTTCATAATAAAATCAAGGAGCACAAGTGTCAACTCTGTGCCAAGGAATTTGTGAACAAAAGTGAGCTTGTTGCCCATGTGAGAGTTCATACTGGCGAAAAACCTTTCAAGTGTCAAGTATGTTCTGGTGCGTTTTCAAGTTCAGGTAATCTACGAAGACACATTACCATTCATCAATGAAAATGTAGCTGATTCACGTTTGAAAATCAGTTGCTTACTTCTAATCTTTCTTTCTGAAATCATTGTTGTTTTGAAAACCATTTTTTAAGGCCAAGGCAATAGGCAATATAATAATATAATAATAATATAGCATAACAACCTAATATAATATAATGAACTATAATAATATAATAATAATAGGTACTCAATACTCTGTGTATGCTGTTTTGTAAAAATTTGTTTGCTACTTATACTTTTCAAACGAATCAGACGAAAGCTAACATAAGTTTAAAATGCTTAATATTTTCTAGTTACAGACTAAAGCTTCAAAATTTTATAATTCATACTTACATTTTGTTGCTAAATTTACATGACAGAGAAAATTATGTTTATGGTGTTATACATAATTTTGATTTCATGAATTTTAATTTAGAAAAAATCAGAAAATTTAATAATTTTAATTATTTTGTTCAAATATTTTTTTCGATATACCTGTTTTATCCACATTATGCAACCATATATAATGTAACGTTCTTAGTTGTGTCATTTTGAAAATAATAAAATATTATGTTGAATATGACAGTAAAGTCCAAAGCTTAATTTAATTTTCTTTAGAGCTAATTATTGCAGAACAATTAGTTAAACGATATGGTTTCAAAATTAACATGTTTTGAATTTCATGCAGAGAAAAATATTCATACTGATTAGCCATAAAACGTTAATCAAAAGTTTATGCTTTTGTAAATAACACGTTTTTATCTTCAAATCTGGAAAAATGTAGATAAAATAGCAGTTGCATTGATTATATTTCTTTTGCATTTGCTGGAATGTGAAGCATCATACTGCATTTGGTGTATTGAATGGCTTTCGCCAAGTATTTACTCTGTTCTGATTTATTAGTGTACATTTGTATTGAGTTGAAAAAAGTATGTTTTTGATTCTTGATCCAAGGTTGAACTCTTAAATATGTATGTTTTTGCGTTTGTATTCATTGAGTAAACGATTTATTTTAAGTTTCATTTTAATAAGGTCTTACAGTCGTCGTGAATAAATGTTATGTAAGGGGTGTACAAAACCAATGTGGACATATTTTAAATGGAGTTATAAAAAAATTGTAAGCATGTGTGGACTAACTGTGCAAATTCTCCAATTCTGCATTGTTGAAAGTGTATAAATATTGTTTCAAAAGATATTGTAACTCCATCATGCATAGTCTACACATAAAAGCAAACCAATGCCCAAATTCCATTTTTTCCTTCATAATTTTTTTTCGAAGTTGCGATTTTGAGAATGCTGTAAAAAATAGAATTCAATTCAAAATAACCGATAGAGTATACTTCAGTCTTGTCG